>CATIWQ010784114.1:0-11314 GCA_949673415.1 Euphorbia schlechtendalii
TTTTGAGATCCTTCTTAAGTTTCTCTAAGGAAGCTTTTGGGATACTTTTGAGGAGCTTGTTTTCTATCTAGAAAAAGGCACCTCTTATTTTATATTTGAGTTACTCTATGAGTGGTCTAATAACTACTTATTAACTAAAGAGTTCTTCCTTTGAAAGGATGTTTTGGTTGGTGGGGTTCATGTGAACTATTCATACAAATAGTCATACACTTGGAGGCTAGTGCTAACATAGCTCTTCTAGGTTTTTTCTAAGGGATCACTCAACCACAACTAGAGGGCATGTATAAGTGCTAACTAGTAATGCTCTAACTTAGATACTAGGTTTCTTTTATAAGTGTTTATAGACCTTGTTGTATTTAGCCATGTTTAGCTAAGGTTGTATAAATCATGGCATACTTGGGACTTTCTTTAAATGTAAATTTTTAAGTTTTAAAATTCTGCCATACCAATTTTCATGTTCACTACTTGCCTAGATTAACTAACAGTGGTACAAATCCTGCTTTATGCCATGGATGATTAAGTATAACATGCTAAGTATTATTTTTTATAAATTAACAAAGTATGTTATGCATGACTTAGTGTCAATTAAATCTATGAATACTCCTCTTGTCGCACTTGCTCCCTAAGAAGAAAGATGTCCACACATCATTGCGTAAGACCCATTTCATGAACTTCGACCTAACGTTACCAACCTTCCCCTTAGCATTGACAATGGGAATCTTCTTGCCTACATTCGTGACAATCTTCTTCTTCTTCAAAGGTGGTCTTGAAAGGTACAACAAGTGAATAATAGTCAATCATAAAAAATGATGCATCAAGAGAGATAATTGGGGCATAACATACATTTGAATGGCCACGTCTAGAAGATCCAATCGGAGAAATCCAACCACTACTCCCTCGCCTAACTCGCCTGGTCGACGTGCCAGCTCTCACTCCTCCCTTTGGGCCTCCACCACCATCTAATCCGAGATCATCATACCTTGACACGTCACCTCCATCACCATCTGAGGCATCATCATCACAAACAAGAGCCTCAAGGCCGTCTCTCACTATTAGAAACTATCATCGAAATTAACTATTCATGCGGAATATACCCACTTAAAATTTTTGGTTCAAAATCCCATAATATTATGAAGTTAAATTTACATGAAGCAAATAAAAATAAATTAAAATTATCAATAAAATATCCTAACTTAACTTTAACTTTCATATTACAAATATGAATTTATATTAAAGTATCTTTTATGCTAAAATTAAGTTAGGATTAATTAATCCACATTATTTTAACTTGGTCCAAATTAATACATCAGCATAATTTAACAATAAATATTATAATATTATCAATAAAATATTAAATGACCCACTTGATCATAATATGTGTTCTTGCACATTTAGTTCATATTTATAGTCAATATTCTAAACCGTGTAAGTGTATGATCCTGTAGGTCAATCTTTATATTTGTAGTAAACCGACCTTATTCACAAACTAACAGTGGGTTCTAGCAAACCATGTGAGCTCCCAGTTAAGAATGATATATACATCTAAATTTCATATACTTGTATATATACAAGAAATAATGCCTTTGGACTAGGGCACATCAACACTTATAACTTGTGTGGCAATGAAGGCCAAATAGCTCTGCTTATCGTAGGGACCTCAATACCGTGGCAGGAGATATACAAAATCTAGTCAGGATGACTCATCAAATGGGGCCAAAAAGCACTAATGGGTGGAAGAGGTGGGCTTGCCCTTATAGCCATAATACTAGCTTGCAAACCTCTGGTGCGCTCCCCTAAATTCCACTCCAAAGACGTAGGGCACTTGAATACAAATTGGTGGTCCTCTACATCCTCCCTCAGCCTCTTCACCTCAACCCAAACAAAGGTGATAAACTAAGGATCAACATGCACCTATAGAAGATGTGTCATTCACAAAGACCATGTTATAGTGATACACTATATCAATTTTAAAACCCAAAGGAAAAGACAAACATGCTCAAGACGGAGGGCCTTGAAATGACGATGCAAGTCAGTAGCCTAGAGGCATTCCCACCAACGCTTTCCAGAAATTGAGGAGGGGATCACTCAATGCTCGGAGGCCCAAATTGCATAAAAGTATTGTCAATACATGTAAAAGACAAAAATACATACATCCAAGATAGGCAAATACCAATATAAGGATACGGAGGGCTCTCAAACTATTTGTTAGTCCGTGAGAACATGTATAAAGCCTAAAAAACGTTTGCCCCAAGATGTTAGGAGGCCAATTCTTCTCTGTAATCTAGTCTACATTAGCTAACATGTCCAACAGGTCAAAGTTGACCTTACTCGCCAACATCGAGAAGAATACTATATTCAAGAAGGGAATGAGGAAGAACTTGATAAGATGATCCACCTCATCATCGACGACCTCTTGGCGGGTGATCCAATGGACCTAAACATTGAAATAAGATAACTTGTACTTTAATCCAATCTCGACCGAGACTCTCCTATCAATAGATGGAAGGTATGGGTCATCGCAAACCATCACTTTACCAAAGCATAAAGCACCATCTTAAAATTGCCTTGTGGTGAAGGTGGAAGAGATGAAATCAATGCGACAATTCTAGTGCACTCTAATGTGGCTACCATAGTGGGCTGAAACTAAATGGCATTCCACCTTCCTCGACAACGGCTCAGAGATTCAATCATCTCAAAAGTAAGCTGCAAACAACATTTCAATAATAGTAAGAATAAATATATCAATAAGGTAAGTAGTCCACTCTATTTCACTTTTTGCAAAAATGTCAACTTCTTGCCTCATAGAATGATGCTTAAACTTCTAGCAAGTATCTTTCTATCCCAATTAAATTTAATTCCACCTCTATGTCAATCTAATCCTCATAGTTTTTTCATAAAAATTTATGAGAAATAGATTTTTATACACATGTAATATAAAATACATAAAAAATATCTCATAATTCAACAATGTCTCATTTTAATTCCATTGCAAAATTATTCTTGTTCACACATGTGCATTAGATTTAAATCTATGTCCTTTTCGATGATATAATTCATTTTTAATCATCTTCCTTTAGTTAAGGTTACTCTATAGTTTTTCTCCATTAAAAAGTAAGTTTTAACAAAATTCATCCCTCAAATCATGCTTTTATACATGTTTAATCATGATAAAAGTAACTCAAAAGATGTTCAAACACGCCACATGATCGTGAGAACTCCCTCGTTCCAACTCCGAATTCGATTCCATTTTCTTGGGTATTGTCCAAATTCATCCAATTTGATGATTTCATACATCAAACACATCAAAATTCCTTATTTCATAATTCGAATTGAAGAGTTCAAAACTCTCTTTTCTAAGCTTTTCCTAATCAAATTTCACACAAAGCAAGTTTGTATTGACAAAAGAGATTTAGAAAAAACTTACCTTCATCCATGAAGAATGATCCTCCTACAAAGAGAAGTTGAGATCTCCATCCATGGTTGAAGTCCCAAGTAGAAATCTTTCTTCCTGAAACAGTAAGTAGCTCAGATACGAGAATACTTTTTAAAGGAACCCTCACTATGTCTAGCGAATTCACATTCAGTCTGTATTTCCGAGCTTTTCCTATACTTTTTAAACATGGTGAAATTGAATTTGTGAGGAAAAAGTGGAATAAAGAGAAGAGATAAAAGTCTACTCCTGTTTTTCTATTTATTTAGATGTTTCTACTCTAACCAAATCGAGTCAACTCATCTCTAACGAAAAATCATGCCTCTCACTACCCAATTGAAGTGTTATGAATTTCGATTATTTTTCACTACACTGACGTATCTCGACACCGATCATTTTTATTGTCAATTAAAAATTCCTTTTGTTTCAATTAACTCTTTTAATTGGCCAATCAAAATTCATAATTTTACTTCCAAGTAAATATTAAAAAAATTGAATTTCTTACTTGGTCAAATCAAAAAAATTTGAACTTATTACCTTTTCCCACCTTCTTTTTTACTTAAAGGAAAAACTCAAAATATTAATTTTTTACTTTTTCACATCTAGTAAAAATTCGAAAAGTTAAATTATCGCACCACGTGAAATTTCCATCAATAGAATTTTAACTTTTTCCAAAAAGTTAATCTTGTATTTCTCCATATAATTAAAAGTGCAGTTCTTAAGTGAGTTATCTTTTAGCATGGTAATACAAATATAATTTTACCCCCGGTCTGTCCCGCACAAAACTCAAAGTCGAATGCATCCGCGTTATATGAAGATAAATAGTAAAACAGGCGCCATGTGCACTTCATCTAATTAATGGCCAAGAGCAAAGTATTCGAAGCTGTTTTCACTTTTTATGATGGGGTACGATGCATTCGCGATCATTTAACCGAGTCATGTCATTATTGAAACACTATCAAAGTGGGTTGGAATCAATCTCACCACAATATAACTAATGTCACGGAAAGAGTCAGAATGCTCCAATAACGATATATGAAGATTTGTCATACAATAAAACATTGATCTTATTCCTTGACAGATGGAAAAAGCAATATTTACTAAAAAAATAATCTAGAGAAATGCAACTTTGGCATAATGTTGAAGGAAAATTACAAGTAAAGTTTTATAAAAATTTATTTCTATATCATTACGCGATTAGATCTCCAACAACCTTAAATGAACGATTCAATTACATGAGAGGTGCATTATTTTGCTGGCCGCATGAGTACAAGAAATGGCAAAATTTTGTAATTTTGTATTTTTTTCAAAGTGAATAGATAATCATCGTATCTTCCAACTGCTGCATGTTTGCACAGTTATTTCCTATGCAACGTTTGGTAATTTCAACAATTGTTTTTCAATGCCCAAGTTACAATCAATAAGATTTAGACATTCAATAATATTATTGCGGAAAAACTAGTAAAACACAATTTCGAGACTGAAAGCAGCTATAATGGCAGAATCATAAAAGCATACAAACAACACAAGGATTTTTTTACTTGGTATCCTGCTAGCCCAGTCACGGGGTGTAGGCAATCTAAGGTGCAGGGTTTGGTGGCTTTCACTAATCCAAGGCAAATCGTCGTGGGAGTACAGAGTTTTCGACCGGAATATTAAGAACTGTAAAAGAAAACTGCATACACATAAACCAACCTACTACATGCAAAAAAACTAGAGTTCTAACTACAATATTACAAACCAGAGAACAAGCTCAGCCCAAGAACAAAGAAGAAAGCTCTAACAGGAAACCTTAAATCATGCATACCGTCTCTTTCTCCTTCCAACTTCTTTTATAGCCAATCTCCAATAGAATAACCGCCTCCTTTTAGGTCATTTCCATCTCACGTTCTAGGAAAAGTAACGAAGTTCCAAATCAAGGGTTGAGAGAAGAGAGGTTTGAATCTCAGAGTAGAGAGTGAAGAAGAAGAGAATCGTTTACAAAGAGTTTAAATAGTTAGGGTTACAAGATAATGGCCCAAACATAAAAATTGGTCTTAAACTAATGCTGCAAGTCCACACCTTTAGGCCACAAATCTCCACCTTGGGCTGCAACTACCTCCAATCTAGTGAATACCTTACAAGACCCCGCACAAGGTATATATAAAACATACAAGGTACAAAACATAGCTTAAGATAAATTCTGCACCACTTGCAGTTTCTTTAAAGCATCTTGAAACTTCCAAACAGACACAGTCTTGGCTAAAATATCAGCAGGATTTAAGTTAGTATGATTTTTATTCTGAACACAAAAGGAGCCAACATTTACAACATCTCTCAGAAAATGCAACATAATGTCAATATGTTTTGTGTTTTCATGAAACATGACATTTTTACATAAATGAATGGCTGATTGAGAATCACAATGCACTTTAACACAGAAGACTGATCAAAACCAAGTTTAGTAACAAAACATTTTAACCAGAGAGCTTCTTTAAGTGCCTCCGTTAGGGCAATATACTCAGCCTCAGGGGTTGAAAGGTCAACTATATATTCCAAAGTTGACTTCCAACTAATAAGATTATACCCTAAGGTAAAACAATATCCAGCAACAGACCTTCTTATATCAAGGTCTGTTGCAAAATCAGAGTCACAATAACCTTCAACCTCAATAGAGTTGTTCAAAGACCTTTTATAAAGTAAACAAGTGAAAACAAAACCTTTAAGATACTTGGCAAGCCATTTCACAACTAGCCAATGATATTTATTAGGACAGCTCATATCTACTCACAACACTCATTCCATAAGCTAAATCAGGCCTAGTGCACACCATGACATACATAAAAGAGCCCACAAGAATTTGATAAGGTATTTTAGACATACTCAGAATCTTCTTTCGATAAAGGAACAATACTAGCTTTTAGCTTAAATTGAGCACCAATGGGAGTAGACACAGTTCTTGTTTCATTTAACCCAAAAAATTTCAAAATTTTATCAATGTAATTTTTTTGAGTTAAATATAAAGTGCCTTTTGATCTATCTCAAACAATATTTATGCATAAGATCCTTTAAGCCTCACCTAGATCTTTCATTTCAAGTTCAGAACTTAGTTTGAGTTTCAATTTATTAAACTCTGACTTATGCTTACAAGCTTTTAACATATCATCAACATAAAGCAGGAGATATATGTAAGTTTGATCAACAAGTTTTGAAAAATAAATACAAGAATCAAACTTGCTTATTTCAAACTTAAATTGTAACATAGATATATCAAATCTAAGATACCACTATCTAAGAGATTATTTCAAAACATACAAGGATCTTTTTAACAGGCATACATGTGAATCTTTACCCATTTCAATAAAAGCCTTCAAGCTGACACATGAAAATTTCTTCATTCAAATTTCCATGAAGAGAGGTAGTTTTAACATCCATTTGCTCAAGTTCCAAACCACATAAGGCAGTTAGAGAAAGAATGACTCTAATGGAGATATGTTTGACCACGGAAGAGAATATATCATGAAACTCAATGCCATCAACTTGGCTATACCCTTTAGCCACTACCTTGGCTTTGAATCTTTCACTTTCAATGCTAGGGATCTCATGTTTCCTTTTAAAAATCCACTTACAACCTATGACCCTTTTATTTTTGGGTTGCGAACAAGGATCGAAGTTTTTTTTAAAGATTCAATCTCATCTTTCATGGAAGAATGCCATTTTATCCAATTTTTATACTCTTTAGCTTCAGCAAGAATTCTTTGTTTAATTGATTCAATAAAATCAGTAACACTTGAAGTATAACTAACAAATTCATATAAATAACAATCATAAACGATGTTATCGAGATACTTAAAAGGTCTTATTTCTCTTTTAATTCTATCCCTAACAAGTTGATAATTGCTAATTTCAGAATTATTTTGATTCGGAGCTTGGGGCACATTAATGTTATCATTAACATTTTCAGATAAGGTATTATCATTCACATTAATATCATTAGCAACATTTTGAAGTTCATTGATATCATTATTACCAAAATTTCCATTTTGATTATTAGTCATCATATCAAGCTCCACCACAAACCCAGTGTTCTGATTATTAGTTTGATTACTATTTCTATAAGCAAGTTTGGGAAATTCCTCTTCTTTAAAATACTATCTCTACTCATAACAATTTTAAATTCATCAATAGGCCAACATTTATACCCCTTAACCCTAGAAGGATAGCTTGTGAAAACACATTTCTTAGCTCTAGGATCTAATTTAGACTCTTTACTGTAAACATAGGCAGTACAACCAAAAACTTTAAGATAGTCAAAGTTAACAGGTTTATCATACCAAATCTCATTAGGAAATTTTATGTTTAAAGCAAAAGCAGGAGATTTGTTTATTAGATAGCAAGTAGTTTACACTGCTTTAGCCCAAAAAGTTTTATCAAGGCCAAATTCAAAGAGCATATATCTTACTTTATTCAAAATGGTTTTGTTATATCTTCCTACTACATCATTTTGTTGAGGTGCGTAGGTACAAGTTTTGTGTCTCAAAATTCCATTTTCAGTATAGTATGTGTTGAAAACATTATTAATGAACTTAAGGTCATTATCAGTTCTTAAAACTTTTATCTTGTTATTCTTTTGATTTTCAACTGACAACTTTCATTCTAAGAACTTTTGAAACACATCACTTTTACTTTTAAGAAAGTAAACCTTGACTTTTCTTGAAATATTATCAACAAAGCATATAAAGTATTGAGACCCACTTAAGGACTGAGGTACATAGGTTGATCCCCAAAGATCACTATGTACATAGTCAAGACAACAGATAGAATTATTAGAAGATGTACTGAAACTTTTATTATAAGATTTTCTCGTAATACAAGTTTCACAACTTTTAATCTTAAGATTTTTAAGCATATTTAAGGTTACTTCTTTTTGAAGAAAATTTAGATCTTTGACACCCATGTGTCCAAGTCTCTTATACATTGACTCAGCCTTTTCATTGCTAGTTATGGAATAAACAAAACCTTCAAGAGATAAACCATCAAGGTAGTAAAGGCCAATATATAGATTTCCAACTATGAGAGATTTTCCATTTCTCATAACATTCACTGCTCCACCTTAAGCCTCGAAATCTAGACCTTTGCTATTAAGATAACTAAGGGAAATGAGATTTCTTTTTAGACCACGAATGTGTCTAACATCCTTTAAAAACAATTTTTTTCCAACTTAAACAATAGAAGTACATCATTAACTCTTTTATAGTTAGAAAACCATTTCTTATTAGGTGACATGTGAAAAGTGCAACCATAATCAAGAATCCATGATTCTTGATTCTTGATCCTTATTTGGAGTAACAACAAGTGCCTCAATTTCTCCTAGTTATAAGTGTTATTAACTACACCTTTATTTGGTTTATTATCATTCTGGCTTAGTCTAAGTCTATAAAATTTCCTTGTATAACCTTTCTTATTACAATAGTAATAAGTAAGGTCCTTGTAGGACTTAGGGCTGCCATTTTCTCCTTGAACATTATTGCTTTTAAACTTAGTTTTAGTGCCATTATTACTAGATTCACCGTTTTTAGACATTTTAGACTTCTTACCCCATTTCTTTCCCTTAACAACTAAAGCATCATTAGTTTGGTTTTTAACTTTAAAATCACCCTTTAGCTCTAGTTCTCTTAACTTCAAAGCATTTATAACGACTTCTAATTCAAGATGTTCTCTGCCATATTTCAAAGAAGTTTTGACTTCTTTATAAGTTTCAATAATAGAATTCAATAGTAGAACAGTTCGATTTTCATTAGAAAACATTTTATCATCTGCCTCTAAATCCATGATAAGTTTTTGAAATTCATCAAGGTTTTCATCAATCCCTTTAGCATGATTTATTTTAAAGCTAAAAAGTTTTTCTTTTAAATATGAAACTCTAACCAAGTCTTTAATCATGAATAGAGATTCCAATTATAACCAAAGGGAGTGAGCATCCTCACACTCTTTGACTCTTCTTAAGACAAGATCAGAGAGGTTCAAGATCATGGTGGAATATATCATTTCCATCATGTCTTGTTTTTCCACATTGAAAAGCTTAGAGGGAAGAGAAGCTAGACTCTTTAAAGCCCTATGCCACTTTTGTTAGACTAACACAACTTTCATTTTATTTTTCCAAAGAGAGAAATCAGATTTTTCCATCAAACTTTTCAAGAATTATTCTAGACTTAGACATTGTGATAACATCAGAGAACACACCAAGCAAATAGAAAGAATTTCTAGTCAGGGAATTTACACTGACTCTAATGTTTAAACTTATACCTAGTTTAAATAGAATGGTGATAACTAAGAGGAAGAGAACAAAATTTAAACCAGAGAAGTCAAAGTTTTTAAAACAAGAATAAGCAAAGTGAATCAAACAGGTATTAGGTTCAAAAGCTATTATACGATTCTCAATTAATCTCTTAAAGACTTTCAAAACACAATCCTTAAGCATGCCAAAGACAAGAAGGAGAGAGTAGAAAGACTTACAAGATGTCTTCTTTTAATAGTGGATTATCAAGAAAGTTTAGAGTGTCATACCTTTATTCGGTAATGGAAAAAAATCCTAGAATATGAGTTAGTATGTTCCAATCCAAGAAAATAGAAAGTACATCAATAAGAGCTCCAATTACAGGTGGAATTTTCCTCCGAGATTAGCAAAAGAAAATATTACATTCGATAATGGAAACAAAATATCTAAACTTTTAGAAATATATAGTATATCGTAAGCTTTAAAGATATAGAAGTAGGTCACATACAAAGGCAAGAATCAGTGGCAAATATTGAGAAAAATGTGACTTACACAGATAACTATTTGACCTAGTTATACAGTAATCTTTAACATTCATGCGATAACTATAAAAACAATTTCAAGCATAAGAAAGAAAAGCTTTGATACCAATTTGTTGTGGAATAACGCGTAAAGCACAAAGCTTTCGAGACTGAAAGCAGCGATAATGGTAGAATCATAAAAGCATACAAACAACACAAGGATTTTTCACTTGGTATCCTACTGGCCCAGTGACGGGGTGTAGGCAATCCAATGTGCAAGGTCTGGTGACTTTCACTAATAAAAAGCAAATTGCCATTGGAGTACAGAGAGTTTGACCGGAATATTAAGAACTCTAAAAGAAAGCTGCATACACACAAACCAACCTACTGCATGCAAAGAACTAGAGTTCTAACTACAATATTACAAACCAGAGAACAAACTCAGCACAAGAACGAGAAGAAAGCTCTAACAGGAAACCCTAAATCATGCATACCGTTTATTTCTTCTTCCAACTTCTTATATAGCCAATCTCCAACAAAAAAGCCGCCTCCCTTTTAGGTCTGTGCCATCTCACGTGCTGAAAAAAGGAACAAAGATGCAAATCAAGGGTTGAGAGAAGAGAAGTTTCAATCTCAGAGATTTCAGAGAGAGTGAAGAAGAAGAGAAACATTTACAAAGAGTTTAAATAGTTAGGGTTACAAGTTAAACAGTCGGGTTACAAGATAATGAGCCAAACATAAATATTGGGCTTCAACTAATGCTTCAAGTCGACACCTTTACGCCACAAATATTTATATGTACAATAATGATGGCAATCAATCTTCAAAGTGATTCTACTTCCAAGTGCGAGTCAAATCTTTGCATAATTCAAAGACAACTACTACTTTCCTCTTTGAACAGCTATCTTATGTTGGAACTTTTGAATCACATTCTAAAAGTGCACGTCCCATCCTGAAATGCTTTGAACAAGAGTATGCTAAGATACAACTTAGAAGCGAAGGACTAAAATAAGAACTGATGTCGTGGACAATAAATGCTAATGAATGATCGTGATTATAACCAGGGTTTGAACTTTAAATTTACTTGTGTCAACCTCGTCCCGTGCA
>CATIWQ010784155.1:0-10242 GCA_949673415.1 Euphorbia schlechtendalii
TATAACTCTTCTTCTGATAATGATGACCTCTGAGACTTCATAGTTCCTCTGATGAATCCATGTGCTTCTAAGGCGACTTCCTTCTGAGGCTTCCTTCTGAACTCAGAACTTACAAAACTATTTATCCTTCAGAATCCAACAGTTTCTTTTCATCTTCCTGATGGTGAGGTCTCCCCGTATTCAGAAAAAATGGGTCATAGTGCTCGAAGGTGCACAGAGGGAGAAATAAAAAAAAGGAAATATACGATTTAGATTTTTGTAAATTAAGAAACAAGATCAAGAAGTGTATTTTTATTAGTGGGTCAACATTCGATTTAAAAAATGAATTATATGTAGAAATAAAAATGTTAACTTGCAATAGCAAGTCATATGTACTGAAATGCGAGATTGTCTACAAGTTGATGTATCATATCGAGAAAAAATGTAATTCATGTACCAAATTGAGAAAACGAGTATAATTGATGTATTATATATGAAATTAAGTGTTTTATTTCACTTGACGCTAACTCATTTTGTCATTTCTAGTTTTTTTATAAGTGTCTTCTTAGACTTTTTGCTTTGGTTTCTTTTTAATTGTCATTTTAGATTGTCAATGTAAATTTTATAAAAAAATTTCAAATTTACCCTTGTATTAATTGAGGAACATATTGAGTATTCTTGGTAGAAGAGAAATTAAGAAGCAAAAAGATATTCAAAAGAATAAATAAGTCATTTAATTAGTATAAGCCATTTTATTAAGTATTGTTTTTTTTCTTTCTTTTATTAATATTCGAGTCTGGGTTCCCAGCCTCAACTTTTATTAAAAAATAAAATTCGCAAAAAAAGTATTGATAAAATTAAGTACTAATAAAATAATAAGTTGGTAACTAAGAAGAAAGAGAAACTCATGAAGGATAAATAAGTCATTTATTAGTATAATAAATATTTTTAATGATTTTCATGAACAATGCTGAAGTGACACTTAAAAAATTTGAGGGAGTAAAAAGTGCAAACTAAGGATGAAACTTTATAAAATTTACAAATCGACATATAGTATAAACTCTTTTATAGCACTGAAACAACAACTGTTTTTAAGATCAAAGGAGAGAATTATGAGTCGGTATGTCCATGAGGTTCTTGATTCCCTTTTCCATTTTCATTAAGGATTCAAGAAAACAATTTCCTTCATCCCCATTATATATGTTCGTTGGGCAAGTTAAGTGGGGTTCAAACCGAGTTTATAAGATCATTGTCAAGCCTAGTCCACAAGGCATAAATAAATTTTACTTTAATATTGTATGGACTAAATAGAAATATAAGAGAAATTATACACAATTATTTCTCATAAGTAATTATATAATTACATTTGTAACTAGAATATTATACTAATATACAACAACACCTATTATATTCAATTTTAAAAGTAAAATATACCAAAATCTAAAAATCTAAAATAATGATTAATTGTAATATATAAATATAAAATAAAGAAACAAATCATTTTGAATGAAAGCCGAGCTAAAAAATCTAACCTACATTTATTGAAAAGAAAAAGAAAAAACAATACACGAAAGAGACGCAACAAGCTCGTTTTCGATGTGGTGCTTGATCAAGACGACATCTTACTTTAGAAAATTCATTTATGTTGGTTTAGTTTTCGTTGTAATAGGCTTAGCTTATATTTCTCAATCTCGGATTTGTTTGTGAACCCGAGCCTACTACTTTGTAACTAAGTTGTTATTCTCAACTTGAGAATGGTAGCCGAATTTATATTAATATAATTAAAAGAGGAAGGGGTGTTTTGTAGGCAAGCATCTCGCATCAACCTAGTTAGGACGAGCGCCACGACATTTTCACCTTTCCCAATCTTTTTCCAATGGAGGAACACAATGTTCCTCCGGAGGTTTTTAAAAAAAAAATACTCCTAGTGGCTACTGCTTCCAGGTGAGGGGAGATAGTTGATCTGCTCACAACAAATGAATGAGGAAATGCAATACTTTTAATTCCTTACTGAATCTTTTGCTTGCTTGAATTCATATGGTTGATGACTGATAAAACTTCAGACCTTGCAAAACAAAGGGATTTTCTCATACTTGATGTCAGCCTAAAATTCTTTCCCATCTTTTTCAACCCTAATGGTCTCAGTCATCTACTTATTAAAGTCAATATCAATAAGAATCATGACATAATGGCCAAAATTGAACGATAAATACGTATTAGGACTAATACATTGTGCTAAATCAGGCAAGATCCTCGAGTTTCAATATTCCCAAGGGAGGGACTGCAAGTGAACCCAAACCTGCGCATTAGGCGCATATGGATCAAAATCATGAACCCATTATTACAACCGAAGAACTCTTGGGTTTTAGGTAGAGACTGCTGCTACCCTATATGTTCACCTTTTATTTCGTAGACTGAAATATAATCTGATAATACTCATTTCTAAGAAAATTAACTGCCAAGCACATTATATGCTTCAAACTTTCTTGAGATGAGATTTAAGATCCACCAGTTTCCATGGTTCATCTCCTTTATTCAAAATTATTCTTTTGATCAAGAGTAACATAACTTGATACGATCAGCATGGACCGTGTCTGATATATGAACTGAAAGGAAACCACCTTTTTTAGTGACCTTGGGTGTCGAACCCTGCAAAATCTTGGTGACAACACTAGAGACAACATTCGCATGGGGGTGAGCAAAGTTTGGTTCAGTTCAAAGTCCGAACTAAAACCAAATCGTTTCAAGGAAAATATGAGAACTGAAAATCAAACTGAAATATTTCAATTAGGTTTGAACCAAACCGAATTATTTTGGTTCGGTTTCGATCCCGTTCGGTTTTGAACCGATATACTATTTTATATACACTTTTTTATTATTTTTATTTTTCAAATATAAATGTTTAATATAAAATGATGAAAAGTCAACATAATATAATTCTTAACATATATAAGTCATTATTAATTTTAAAAAAAGGTATAATTTTCAAATATTAAATGTTAATTGATCATGAAAAGAATTAATAAATTAATAAAAAATTAAATAAATTAATTTAAAATTAAAAAGATTCGGTTTTTTGTTTTTTTAGGTTTTTCCTTAACCGAACCAAACTGAACCGAAACCAATAACATTAAATATATAAAACCACAAACCTAACAGAACAC
This sequence comes from Euphorbia schlechtendalii, assembly GCA_949673415.1. NCBI lineage: Eukaryota > Viridiplantae > Streptophyta > Magnoliopsida > Malpighiales > Euphorbiaceae > Euphorbia > Euphorbia schlechtendalii. The sequence goes on from CATIWQ010784155.1 coordinate 3,144, forward strand.
ATTCGATTCGATTCGGTTCGGTTGATTTAGATTCGGTTTTCGATATTTTGCTCTCCCCTATACTCGCATTAGAGAGTTTTGGTTTTGGAGTTACCTTGATTTGCGCAACTTCAAAAGAATTTCTCGAGGAAAGATTTGCAATGCTGAATTTAGCTTTAAAGAGAAGAAGACGTCGATGTTTTTGAAGCGGCAACCATGGAATCTGATAAAAAAAATTTTGAAAGATAGCTAGGGGTTATGGCCGGCAGCTAGGGTTAGCACTTTCATTCTCATGAGATAAACAAATTATTGATCATTGGGTAGAATCGTATATTTTCACAAAAACATAGTTGAACACATCAAAATTCGAACCATAACGAACTCGTGACAGGCTTAGCAAAAATGATTGTTCATACCTGACCCATGAAAACAAGCTCAAACTAGGCTAGTTGAATACTCTGATCGGTGGAAAGGTCTAATTCCTATTAAGGATTCTAATATGTAGATTTTATGTTAAGGGTAACATATATAAAAGAATATTTCATATTGATGATTTACAAAAATGATAATCTGTATAATTAGTGAAAAATAACTAAATAAACTGAAAACTTGAATTTATAATAAGAATTATTTAATTTAAAAATATTGTTTAATAAGAGCAAGTCCAATGGTTCGTTATTTTAGAAAATTCTTTAAATTAGGAAATGAATATGGGAAATGGTCAAGTCCAATCATTCTGCATATAGTATATCCTAAAATGAGATTCTCCACATATGGGGAACCCCAAAATTGAAAATTATTATTATATTAATATATATTTTTAGTTTTGTTTTATTTTAGTAATTTATTTGATACACTGTAGATCCTGTAAAATGGAATTTGAGAAATTAAAATGAGAAAATGGTTGGACTTGCTCTAAGTAATAAAAGCTATATAGAGTTGAAAATTAATATTGTTAAGTTTCTTCTCTTTTGAAAAGTATCATAAAAAAAATTGCAAGTCGTTGCTTATTTATTTAATGATTTTTATAAAGTTGCTTTAAATTAAAATTACTTACAGTGTCCATTAGAGGATTTCTAAGGCTGAAAAATGTTATCTCCATTCCTTTAAGGCTTAACACAGAAGAACTTCCATTTTGTCACTTGAAAAGTTTTTAAAGGAGTGATCAACCCAATTACAACCCTAATTATAAGTCTACTTTCTAAACAACCAAATAACATGCTCAAGCTTGTCTTATGACAAGTATGATGACGTTGTTGAAGCTAAGCAACATTTAGCTCCATATATATATATATATATATATATGATGTCCCACACTAAGTTTATATAATTTACTTCAAAACCATTAATATAAATTGATCTATCAATAAAAACCAAACCAATATATATATACATCACCATCTGTCTCTACTTTCACTCATTAATTCATTCTTCAATACTGAAAATTTAGCTCCGAACCTCTTGCTCGTCTTACGGTTTTACTCTCACAATCCAACAGACACACAAAACTCATCCAAATCGAAACAAAGATCCCCAAAAATTTACTCATTCTTACTAGTGGATAAGACCCTCCATTTTTTTCGGATTTCCCAATCTCTCTCAATCTCCTTCATATATTCTTCTTCCTTCTTTTTCAGGAATGAGTTCTTGAACTCAAATTCCACTTTTTCATTCTGTCAAAACTATTCTGTTGTTATCTTGATGGACTTCCTTAAAGAGATACATGGCAAAACTGCTCATGATCCATTGTTCATTGAAAGAATGAGCAAATCTTTTCCCCGGCGTGTCTGTGTGGCCGGACCGGTGGTTGTCGGGGCAGGGCCCTCGGGGTTAGCGGTGGCCGCTTGCCTGAAAGAAAGAGGAGTACCATGTACAGTGATAGAGAGATCCAATTGCATAGCTTCGTTATGGCAATTAAAGACCTACGATCGGCTTAGTCTTCACTTGCCCAAGCAATTCTGTGAGCTTCCGTTGATGTGTTTTCCGGCGGATTTCCCGACTTATCCAACCAAGCAACAGTTTATCGATTACTTGGAGAACTATGCTGAGAATTTCGATATTAGGCCTCGGTTTAATGAGACAGTAACAAGTGCTGAATATGATGGAGTTCTAGGGCTTTGGAGGGTGAAAACGGTGGGCCCGAAGAAAGATGAGGCGACGGAGTATGTCAGCCGGTGGCTGGTGGTGGCCACTGGAGAGAATGCGGAGGCGGTGGTGCCAGAGATAGAAGGAATGAGTGAATTCGGAGGAGATATAAGGCATACAAGTATGTATAAAAGTGGAGAGGATTATAGAGAAAAAAAAGTATTAGTAGTTGGATGTGGTAATTCAGGAATGGAAGTTTGTTTAGATCTATGCAATCATAGTGCTCAGCCTTCTCTTGTGGTCAGAGATACGGTAACCATTTTTTCTCTTTTTTACCCTTTTTTTTTCACTTCTGCTGTTTTGACCATACATAAAATTCGAATCTAAGATATTGTCTAAGAGAAATGAGCCGACAATTACTCTAACTAGTAAATTTTGAGTTCTAGAGATCTATTACAAACCATATATTAGTTTTTTCCTTTTTAAATTCTTTTAACAAATAAGCAAAACCCAGATTATTTTTCCTTCTAAATTAAAAGTACAACAAAGCTGATTGTTGTATCTGCTTTTTAGGTTTGAGGTAGCGAGTTCAAGTTCCAACAGGGAACTTGAATACTTGATATAAAAATTAAATTAAAAACTATTGTTATAAAAAGTAAAAAATATTGCAAAAATAAATAATATAAAAAAGTCACTTTATTGGGATTCCCAAGCATGCGCAATATTGGTCAGGAATGAATCATGTATTCTATTCTTGGTATAAATTGTCATAATAATTACAGTATCATGGATATTTCCCCTTTTATCTTATGATTGTTTTTTAAATCTTGTCTAAACCAAACTAGGAAAACCCCTTTTTTCTGCTTTGGTATTTTTTTTTTCTAGTTTTTAAGGATTTTTTAACTGTTTAGACCAAATAAAAGTTTTTTACTCTCCATATTTTTTGGTGGTTAAAAATTGATGGTCTGATCAAACTCAAAATAAACTTCCTTAAATTCAGAAATTCACTGAAAGATGTTTTAGTAGTTTTATTCATATAATATATTATAGATTCTTTTATATTAACAACATATTAGTAAGTAAATAATTAATAATTTATTGTGTATTCCTATAATCTTACGAATTTTAACACTTATGTTGATTTTTCGCTGAGCCGGTTTGATAAATTTCCGCAAAAAGGAGAATGGAAGATATAAAAACGAAAAATTGGGCAACTTTAATTACAGAAATATGGGTAAAAATTCGGCAACTTAAGAGTGATACATGCTGTGTTGAGTGTAGGTACATGTTTTGCCGAGGGAAATGCTAGGGAAATCAACATTCGGGCTGTCGATGTGGTTACTGAAGTGGTTGCCCATTCGGGTAGTGGACGGGTTGCTGTTAGTAATGTCAAGAATGATGCTGGGAGACACCGGGAGATGGGGATTGGACCGCCCGCAATTGGGTCCACTTCATCTCAAAAACATCTCCGGCAAGACTCCTGTTCTAGATGTTGGCACTCTTGCCAAGATCAAAAGTGGAGACATTAAGGTACTTTCATTTTATTCCTCATTGAGTATCATTTTAATTGGACAATATCGCATCACTTTGAATTAGTTAAGGTTGCCACCTTGCTTAGTGCTCTCTATATGGATCCCCCCATCTTCTTTGGTGTACCTTTATGTTCCACTTTTTCTTTTTTACGACATGGTCCTTGAATACCTTTCTAAGTAATATTTTATAACTCAAATATGACACAGTGAAAATCCATATTTGATGTGTGATGTATTCGAATTTTTTCCTATTTGGTTTCTTACCAATCCAATTTTAGTACACTAATTTATGCATAGTTAGTAAAACACAGTAATGCTTCAAATGACGGTATGAATATTTCATGTTTTTTTTATAGTCAAATAGATGCTTAATGTACTAAAATTTGATAGGGCGGACAACAAAAGGCATTTGAGTTAGACAACGTGATCCAAAAAGATATTTAAGTCTAGCTTGATTTTAAGGATTTTGCCGACAAATTTGTTGGTAGTTCTGTTAACAAGTTTTGAGATATTAGTATTTACTGCGTTAGAGTTCCTAGCTATCAGGTTAGCAATATTGAGCTCTTCTGTACATTTAGGGAAAATTTTATTTTCTAGTAGATAATGCCCAAAAGTAGTGCTTATTCCCTTTTTACAAAGATATAGTTATTGGAACATTTCCTAAGTGGTTCAAATGGCTCCATGTTGCCTTTATAGTAGAAATTCTAGTTTAGTTTTACCCCGGATTAGGATTATCCGATTTTGAATGACAGATATAGAGAAATGATACGATAACAAACAACTATATCTCTGAAGTTAACATTTCGACTTCAAAGAATCTCGATCCCAATAAAAATCTAAGATGAATTATAATTGTGTAGGTATGCCCAAGCATCAAGAGACTTAAACAACATACAGTAGAGTTTATCAGTGGAAGAATAGAGAAATTTGATGCCATTATCTTAGCAACTGGCTACAAAAGCAATGTCCCATCTTGGCTAAAGGTATACATAACTTTCATTTAATATTTTTTTAAGTGTAGAAAACTATACCTTTATCCTTAGGATAGATATGATATATAACATAGTTTTATTTATTGTGAAATGGCAGGAAGGAGGAATGTTCTCCGAGGAAAATGGGTTACCAAGAAAAGCATTTCCAAATGGGTGGAAAGGAGAAAGTGGTTTATATGCAGTTGGCTTCACTAAACGTGGCATTCTTGGTGCTTCCATTGATGCTCTCAAAATTGCTCAAAATATTCATCTTTCTTGGATTTCTCAATCTAAACATTCTTTTTCTTTTTCTAAATCTCTTTTACCTCATCAATTACCTACCTAATAATTTTTATTATTTTTTCAATTTTTTTGGGGGTTAGATTTATATATATTATATTAGGTAGATATATGTTGATTGAGAGTTTTTTATTAGGAAATTGTTGGTTGGAGGGTTTTTCTTCTATGGTGCCTGCCAATTGGTACTCATCAGTTAGCACTCCTCCAATTTCAGAAAATTGGGGAAAAAATATAGATGGTATTGGAAATACTTAAAGTGGAATTAACTTTTAAAATATGATTTTGTGAATTTGAATTCAAAGCAAGTATACTGAGTGAAAAGAAAAAAAATGAAGGGTTTATTGGTGTGGGTCGTGAAGGGGGACCTCATATGCTATTTGTACATCTTGTAATTTCTAGTTAGGTATGACTATCAGAGAGGGGAAATTTTGAGAGATGAAAGAGATTTTTGGGTTTTTTTAATTTAATTTTGTTTTGTTTTGCAATATATTGTGTTAAATTTTGGGTTGATAAGAATGTTGCCCTTTCGTTGAGCTTTATTTTTTGTGGTGACTCATAGAGAAAAATGACTTCTAATCAAAGAATCCTTAGTTAAATATAGTGACTTTTAATTTCTTTTTGGATCTTAATTCCTTTCTAACTTTGTTCATAATGTTTAATCTAATATTTGCAAGGATCACCCCAATGAGTCTTTACTTTGTTTAGTACGAGCATATAGAAATTAAAATAAAGTCAACATACATCACATTAATGAAAGAAAAATTACACAAAGAACCCAATCTGATATGAGAAAATGACTCAAAATACATTTTTGAACTTACGTGCTCAAGTGTCATAAATTACAGCATCATCAATACACATTGAAATGTGCATTGGAGGTTTTTCATCCACTTCAAAGGATCTGTTCCTATCTTACAAGTATAATCATTTTCTATAAATATTTTGTCTTTAATTTATGCCTCTTTATAATTATACAACTATCAATTCACTGATTCAGATTCATTGACATGTTTACTAATATAGTATGTTAAGTTGGATGTGATGATAATGGTTCTACCAAATCATGAATGATTCCAATTTTCTTTCATTTAAAAAAGATTAATTTACCATTAACTTTTTTGAAATTACATTGGATGAGACGCGACTTGTATAGTTTTTGCTAATATATAGTTTGGTAATAAATATTATATAAGTTCATGTGAGTGCTTAACAATTTTTATATCCAGAGTATTAACTGATTTTTCAGGATAATTTCAAGATAATTGATGCATTAAGCATTATATTATTAAAATCACTATGGATTGTGCTACTAGGACTCAATCAAGTATCATGTCTCTAGCACATGAAAAAATTACGTGGAAGGAGGAAATTAACAAATAAAGTTATAACTTCCTCAAAATAAAAAATTTGTAAAGAAAAGTTACAATAACTAGAGAGAAAAAAAAGAATAATAGATTTAAAATTGGTAAACTTAAACAACCGTGGTTTGATTATTTTTCAAAATGAGCATTGTGAATTGTGGATGTTGCTTTGATCCTTAGCTCTGGGCTCATTCTGAATGAAGTCCATTTGAAGCTTGTGGGCCTGACAACCCAAATCCTTGGTTCAGCCCAAGTCCAAACCTAATTGCATTAATTAAGCAAGAATGTTGGATTGAAGGGAGCTCAATGGCTGAGATTGAGGGCCACTAACCCTATCTATATATGCTGCCTCTGCCGTTCTTCTCTTCATATCTCTGATGTTGAGTACTGCTGAGTTGAGAGAGTTTGTTAAGAGGTCTCTTGGGTTCCTCTTAGGTTCACTAGCTTAAATCTTCTCTTCTTCTTTGATTCTTCTTGTTTCTTTAAGGGTTACGTTTTGTAAACCTTTGTTTGTTCTCAGTATCTGTGATTGTTTCTTCTCTTCTGTGTTAGGGTTTTACTGATTTTGTAAATCCTATTGTGTTCTTGAGAGAAGTACAATTCTATGTTGTATTTGGACTTGCTAGCTATACTTTCTTAATTTGAGATCAATAAAGCATTACCGGAGAGCCTTCCCCCGTGGATTAGTCGAAATCTTGTAAAATGGATTTCGGAAACCATGTTAAAAACTATGTGTGAGCACGGGATTTTGTACCAGCTCGCGCGTTCTATGATGACGGCTTTTCGGGAAATTTATCCTCGAATAACACAATTTTCGACCATCCGACGATCTTCACATGGGAATCCTCCTCGGACGTTTTATATTATTTAA
>CATIWQ010784206.1:0-10063 GCA_949673415.1 Euphorbia schlechtendalii
ATATATATATATATATATATATATATATATATATATATATATATATATATATATATATATATATATATATATATATATATTTGTATTTTCACCAAGTAGCGCTTCACTTCAGTTGGGCGAACACCTATGTGGTGCCTCAAGGGCACCTAGCGCTTTTAATAACACTGATTTCACATCCTACACAGTCATTTGCCAAGTGAATAAGTCATTGAGTGAAAGTACAGCATTAGGTCGGATCAAGCAAAGCACTCAAAAAATAGATAAATTATATACTTAAAGATCATATCAGAAAGCATATCAATGAGCAAATTCAACCTTCCGCAATTTCCCTTCATCAACAAATTTTCTTCTAGGGGCTTGAGTATTGGAGTTTATTGTGGACCTTGCTGTGTTATCAGTGACAAGGGAGCTAGGATTTGGACCATTTGGTTGTCCAATTCTACACAAAGGCGGTGGGGCAACATTTGATAGCTGCAAAACGGCAAGTATATAGACCAATTATGACAATATACATTGCAACGCTAGAAAGAAAAACAAATGCCATAAAATGCAAATAAAATTACGCCACTGAAATGAACATCTCAAAAAAAAAACATAATCAGCACTATGATAAGTGCAAGAGGAACATGAACTTTGACCAATTTAACACATAACTGAACAAGTGGTATAAAGTTACTTAAAAATGAAATGCATATGAAGCAAATATAAGTCTGCTACTAAGATTAGGAGAAACAGACTTAGCACAGGATAGGAAAATCACTAAATTTGACAGCTAGAAAAAACACTTCAATTTCATTTGAGCTAATCATGACAGCAAGAAAGACTGGCATGGAATCTGATGCTCGGCAATGGCGGGCCCAAAAACTAACATTTCTACTTTCTACTAGCTAATCAATCCTCTCACCTTTACAAAATATCCCCAGGGACAAAAAAGAATATAATAATAGAGAGCTTTTCATGACTTTCACACAAACATAACAAAGTTAGAGAAATATAGGACACTGCCCTAATTGTACATACAAATTCACATATTATTCACTATCAATCACTGCCATATGTGATTTGTGCAATTTCAACTAAAGATTAGAATAAGTGAGTTGGTAATTGCTTAGAAATAAGAGATCATATTAGCTTGTGCAAGTCTTCAAAGACAAGGAAATTGAGATTCTGTAAGCTATTCATCTGCCCAAGTTTAATGCAATTCGTATTTTCATACCTGTGCAGCAGCTATTGGTGAAGGAGTGTTGTAAAATGGTAAGTTTTGGGGCCCACCATTGCAAGGCTGGTTGCTTGACCCCCCTAATGTTGCAGTGGCAGGATCTCGTAGATTGTTCACTTGCGCATGTTTTAACTGTCTTGGACCAACATCTTCTGAGCCAATGTTTTTAGATGAGGGTAAATTACGATCCTCATTGGAGATTTGCAAATTCTGAGAAGCTAATGCATGGTTTGCATACTGCTTTTGAATACAAAGAGCAGCTGTTTCACCAAAAAATGATGTTGCATCCTCAGCTGCACCTACATCATTCAAAAGGTAGAGCTTTTATCTCAAACTTTGAGAATCATGGGGAATAAAAGAAAGACCTGTGTAGAAATTAAGCATTACACAATAACACAGACACGTGCAGAAAAAGAATCAAACTACATTTCTCAACCTACAATATTGATGTTTAAACTGAAGCCAAAATGAATGTATCAAAGCATAACTAGTCTTTGAACAAACCTAAAACACACAGCTCTTCAAATGCAGCCCAGAGTAAAGGATCTATAATCAAAGCCTGCTTGAAGTGGTGGATGGCACTTTTCTTTCTATCAGTATACCTAAAGCAAATACACTTTGACAAATGAGGCTTACATAAAATCTGGATCCAAGTTCAAATATAAAGCTACAGAAATCACATTCTTATAAAAATATATGAAAAAATTTCTGCATAAGGTTATAACTGATTCGAAAGTTTACAAAACATATCAGATGAGAACAAGTTTTGAAGCAATAAAAAACCTCAAGACTAACATGATTCTGTCACTTCTCTTTACTTTCTCACGTTTCACAGCAATTTTGAGAGGTAATAGAAAGAATAACCTAAATGTGTGCTTTAAACATTTGATATTCTATTGTGCTAAACATTAATATAATCTGCAAGACTGCAACATATATTTACGAAGATTAAAGCCCTCTTTAGATACAACTATATTCATAACGAGAATAATTCAAAAGGACGCTCTATTGAGAAAAACATATCAAGCAGGAGACAAGAGGTCATGGGAGGTATAAAATATATTCTACAATAATGCACCAATGGACCTGTGAATAAGTCCAAGAAGGTAATGGCCAGCCGCACCATTTGGAACCTGAAAGGAAGCAACAAAAATTGATAAATAAGACATCCTAGTCCTAGAATGGAGACACAGAAAAACCAAGTAAACAGAAACTACTAATATCACAACTTGATGGACATAGGGATAGAAAATACAAGTCCTGGAAAGCCACTAAAATAAAATAAACTAAGAGAATTCTTTTTTGTTAAATAGAACTTGTAAAGTAAAGGTTTAAGTATTCATTATTTGTGCTCAAAACAACACAAAAAAATGTTTTCTGTATCAAGAATATTTTATGTACCTCAGCGCTAGGCTCACTAACAGGATATAAAGCTGCTTCAGCTTCATTCAAGAGATTCATCTGAAAGCATGATATTGCAAACAGGTAGCGGGATTGAGCCAATTGTGTTCCTTCAAATGATAACAGCACATAAGAAGAAAGATGCATTATTAAGCAACATCATTTGCTGAAGTGTCAAAATTCAACAAATAAACTCAGACTGAAAAATACATAAAGGCAAACATTATGAAATGTCATCTAGCTGCCAATTGGCAATTGGTTAATTAAGTATACTACCTTTCAGAATGTGATATGCGGAATATGCTTGATTGTTTTGCAAATAACATACTGCTAGCAATTGCAAATTTGTCTGCACATGAGAAAAATCAATCACACCAAGTAGAATGAAAAATATGTGATATTATACAGAAAGGTGATTCTTTCGTCATTATAGCATGGGAAGGACTCAGATTCAAAAAATCAAACTGACTTTAGGATTTAGGAATGATTATAGTGTATTTTGAAGTAGATTCCATTCACAAAACAATTAACACAATAAAACACAAATCTTCATGAAGTAATATCATCTGTAGGGCCACAGTCCAACCAAAATTCATTAATAGCACAAGTTATTCGTCTCTCATCCGAACTTGCGTTCCGACACCGTATAATCATAACAAACCAATGCCGATAATAACACACCAGCCACGTGGCGCAGTGCAAGCTGTAGTATTAAATCTGACTTGAATTTTCTTCTATAAAACTCCAAAATCAATAAAAGTGCCACAAAGATTCACTTGCCAATTAAATTATATACTAACAATCAATTTCTGAAATTTCACCTCCTAGCTATGACAATTACTACTGACAAAGTAGCAAATACTAACCAAATTTTGATATATTCTGGAACGGAACATGAATCGTGCAAAAATTATCAAATACTAGGTTTGTAAAGTAAACAGCTAAAGAATTACAATAACAAAAACCTACAGCGTTGGTTACTGTGAGATGCTACCTACAGTGAGAACACGCAATTGTAAATCCACCTCAAACTTCTGATTTTTTAGCAACAAAAAAACGAAGAAACAATAAATAGAATGAATCTGTCGTAATTTCCAGCTGATTCTCAGTAACCAAACAGAACGGCGAAGATCCTTCAAGAGAAAAAGAGAAATTGAAAAACAATAAAAGGTTGAGCAGAATTCTTACCTCAGTATGAAACTCTGCGCAAAGACGCTCGCACATAAAAATGGCGTTCCGGTAGAGGAAATGGCGGAGACTGTTGTTTACACAGTCTGTGAGTATCGCTTCCATGGTGCGATTCAGAAGGGCAACAGAGAGATTGATTTTTCTGGTGTTTTGGGGGTTTTGTTTAGGTTCAAAATATGATGGCACGTGATGTCTTTCGATTCAAATAATGCATCACGTGACTTTGATTTTCTTGTTCTGTTTTAGTTAAACTTTATTTATTTATTAAAGTGAGCGATGGGCAGTCCAACAACTGCAGGTGTTAAAATGTGTATCTGTCCGATTAAGACATTCTAAATTCAAATCTCAATTAAACCACGTAGTATACGCAATTAATGAAAATAAATAAATACAACTCGTTTAGCTAGCTTGATAGATCTATTCTACATAAAGATATTTTTAATAGAAAGGTAGTGGTTTAGTGTTTGGTTCATTATTTTTTCATGGTATGGTATGATTCTAACTTAAACTCACTTGTTTGGTTATATAATTATTTTCATGGTATGATTCTTTCATAGTTTTTTCATGGTTCACACAGATTTGGTAGTTCTTTATGGTTTCCCTTTAAATCAAACTAAATTTTTAAAAAATCATATTATACCATACTATCTATCGAAACACGAAATTTTAAAAGAACATATTGTACTGTACCATACGGTACCGTACTTTAATGAACCACGGAGAACCATCCTCCAAATAAGGAATTAGATAATCTTAATCATTCATAAAGAAATAGTCTTAATTGAGACAAAATACTTAAAAACTTAATTTGTATTTAGAATTTATCCGAGACAAAATACTTAAAAATTTAATTTGTATTTAGAATTTATCCTACTAAACTATTTTAATTAAGTGTATATTGAAATGAAGGGTGAATTTTCCCATCTAACAATCATTTTCCATCAACAAATATCATAAGTAAGACCTTGTTTACAAACACAACATGATATCCGAAAGTTTATTAATTAAATATATGTCCATCAAACGCAAAAAAATATTTATATTATATATCATTCGAGTTTTTCTATGATTGTTTTATTTTCTTTAAATAATTACTATTTTACAGTTGGATATGTAATATGAAATTGGATAAGTGCAAAAATAATAATATTTCATATTAACAGATATTATTTATTATTAACATAAATATTATATATATGGGTTTTTTTCTACATTACAAAGTCGGGTTCTTTAAAAAAAATTCAATGATATTTTTCTTTTTTTAATAAAGTACAACTATTCTGCATGTTATTATAATTGCAAAAAAAATATTCTAAATAACTAAGTATAAAAATAACTAATGACAAATAATTTTTAAAGGCCTATTCGAGGAATTCTATCATGATTGTTGACTTGAAAAATTTTACTCGTAAATTTTTAATAAAACAATATATTTCAATTTTGGACAAGAAATTTTAAATTTTAATATTAATTAATTGGATTATTGATTTATTAAAGTTAAAATATATGACAAAATCTGTAATTGTAGGGAATATTCGAAAATGAATTAGGCATAACAATCTCAAAGACACGGTCTTAAAAATATTTAAAATATGAATTATGGTCAAACATCCTGCCCCCCATGTAAGCCCATTTTAGCTCTAGTCATGTGAAGCCCAGATATCAAAGCCCATTCAAATATTTTCTCCGCTAAACGGAATAATGAAAGAATCAAAGCGCGAATTCATAAGCGGAGTTCAATCGCCATTGGACTTGTTTGTTTCCAATACCAACGGAAAGCTTCTCTCGATGGACGCCGCAAACCGTTCACCGGAGAAACCAAATCCCGATGCCGACGATCAAACGGTTGAAATCGACCCTTCAAGCACATCACTCGACCTCACGAGCTGTCAGCTGCATGATCTCGACTCAATCGAGTTATCGCCGGCTCTAATTGAGCTGGACTTAACTGCAAATCGCCTATCGAGCTTGGACCGTCGAATTGCGCATCTCTCCAAATTGAAAAAGCTCTCTTTCCGGCAGAACCTCGTTGACGATGCGGCGATCGATCCCTTGTCTGGCTGGGAAGCTTTATCGGGCCTCGAGGTATCTTTTAGCTTACTGTTTTCGTTTACTTATTCTCAGTCCCATTCGTTTGCAGAGACAATACAAGAAAATGATTTCTCACCTTCTCTGATTCATGCTTTTTTTTAATTGGTTTATTTCCCTTGCCAAATTAAAAGAAATACATGACATTAATTAGTTTGTTTACATTTCGCTGATTCTATTGGTATTACTTGGTAAAAGATATCTTTGTGCTCAATATTGAGTGTGTAATTTATAATGCACTGTGATTACTCATCAGCATTTACCAATATGTTTTTCTTTGCTCACATTTGGTTATAATGGTTCTAGACTTAACGAATTCTATTCTTTTTGTCCCACATACTTAGATGGGTGATGAAGAATTACTCTCTATTCCTAAAAAACGAATAGTCTGGCTTTTATGGAAACTTTAGCAATTTGGATTATTGAATTGTGGTTCTTTTGAAAGAAGTATATTTTAGTATATGTTTGATTACTGGACTTGGATAAAAAAATTTCCATTTGTGACAGGAGCTGGTGCTGAGAGATAATAAGTTAACAAAGATACCAGATGCTAGCATATTCAAAAGCCTCCTGGTTTTTGATGTTTCTTTCAATGAAATCAGGTCAACTCAAGGATTAGCCAAGGTCTCCAATACTCTGAAGGAACTCTATGTATCAAAAAATGAAGTTACTGCAATGGAGGAGATTGACCATCTTTATCAGTTACAAATTCTAGAGTTTGGTTCCAACAGATTACGGGTCAGTTCTTTCATATTTTAAAATTTAAATGTTGCATCTATATAAACTTAGAGTTGGAGGCACATAAAGTTTACTGAATGCAAATGACTGGCAATCCATCTATATAAGTTTGAATATTTTGGCATGGTCTTGGTTTAAAAAACTATCACATTGTATTCCAGGTAATGGAGAATTTGCACAATTTAACAAAATTAGAGGAGTTGTGGTTGGGCCGGAATAGGATAAAAGCCATTAATTTATATGGACTAAAATGTATCAAGAAGCTAAGCTTGCAGAGCAATCGCTTAACTTCTATGAAGGGACTCGAGGTAACTTTGAAACTAGTCTTATTTACACTACTGCAGGGATGACTCAAAATGTCGTCAAATTTTACAGTTAGAACGTGGTTTTCCATTTTGATATATTTTCCTTTTATGTTACAGGAATGTGTTTCTCTAGTCGAGCTATACCTTAGTCATAATGGCATTACGAAAATGGAAGGGTTGTCAACCTTGGTGAATCTCTCTGTTCTGGATGTATCATCTAACAAGCTGACTTCAGTTGATGACATACAAAACCTGACCCAGTATGTGCAATTTTTTATAGTAGTCCTCGAGGTTATTTAACCATAAAATTAATCGTTGATCCCACTTATTGCTCTTGGGTGTATGCTCAATATCAGGTTGGAAGATCTATGGCTCAATGACAACCAAATTGAATCACTTGAAGGAATTGCTGAGGCAGTTTCTGGTTCAAGGCAGAAACTAACCACAATCTACTTCGAAAACAATCCTTGCGTATGAAAATCTGCTACTTAAGAACCTATTATTATCAGAACATCATATTGCATTGCATCTGCAACCTATGTTATAATCTGTCCTATAATGCTTCTTGCTTATTTGATATGTTGTGGATTATTGTCTTATTAATTCTCTAATTGTCCTGTTCCTGTGGTAATTTTGATAACATCAAATGAATGAAAGCAATATATGATATATATTTATATGATATATCATACCTCTTTGGCAAGTTTGTCAGAAATTCGGTATACTCAATTGACCACAGAAATCTTGTACAATGTTCAGTCATTGGATTGATTAAAACGTTAGGCTTCCTATACTTTTCTATGAAGTACACAAACTTCTCCTAATACAACAGAAGCTGCTTTGATGAACGAAAATTGATGGATCATTATCCGCTATTTGAAATCGAAATACACTAGAAAAGTGAAGGCATTTCTGCACGATGCGGCAAAATTAGTGGGTTCGCCATTAACGTGTGATATTTTATTTTCAACGTTTTCCCAAGCTTCTTAAAACTTTTGCATTTCTGAAAGTTTTTCGTATAGATGTTGTAATTTATTGCTGATTTCTCCATATACTTCATTCATGTTGCAGGCAAAATCTCCAAACTATGCCATCACTCTGAAGCAGATTTTTCCTAATATCCAGCAAATTGATTCGAATGTATTTTCATAAAAGTTAGTCTGGGTCATGTACCTTTTTGACTGGACAGCTGTGTCCAGTGGTTGAAGCTCTCTACAAGTTGGTGCGTCAAATTCATAACTGAAGTTGTTGTTCTATCTCTGTTTGATTAGCTTTAGGCATCTTTTAGTGTTTGAGAGTGTATATGGTCTAATCAGATAATTTGTTTTTCATTGTTGCCTCTGTTTTGAATTATATCTCTCGAGGGAAATGATCGAATTCGATGATTTACAATTAACTCGAATGAATTCGTTTAAGGAAGAAGACAACTGAATTCTTTTCATGATCCCTGCATCATTTCTATCTTCCCATTGAGATAATTGCGTTTTGGTTCATCAAATGAATGTTGTATATTTGTATAGCAATGAGATAAAACTTTTGTTTGAAATGTTCTCTTGTGCATGATCATACCAAATATCTGGATATGGAAGTTCCATTTAAGAACTACAAACAATGGTCCATGAAATATAATAATAATAACCTGAAGAATTTGAATTTTGTTTTGGTGCACTTGTGATTTATAAGTAAAAAAAAAGTTACCTGCATATTATTTTTTGGTTGTTCAGTGGTGGTCACAACATAAGAATGGGGGTCACAACATAAGAATGGGGTGAGCAAGGATATCAATAGTGCGGGGAATAGTCGAAAATCTTTATTTCTTGATTGACGAGTGTCTGGGAAAACAAAAAATTCACTACTGTGGGTCGGGTTTAGGTAAAATTTTACCCTCTGTGAAAAAACATGGACAGGTTTTGGTGGAACAATCCTTGCACTGTTGGTACTCGTACCGCCCTTGAACAAAACCTGAATATAAATGACACACAGCTTTGAACAAAACCTGAATACAAATGACACACAGACAAGCTTTTAAATGAATTTTAGATGTAATTTATTCAAACAAAATCATTATTCAAATAGTTGTTTACTCAAAATTTTATTCATAATAATAATAAAAATAACGATATTACA
This sequence comes from Euphorbia schlechtendalii, assembly GCA_949673415.1. NCBI lineage: Eukaryota > Viridiplantae > Streptophyta > Magnoliopsida > Malpighiales > Euphorbiaceae > Euphorbia > Euphorbia schlechtendalii. Next base: position 9,067 of record CATIWQ010784206.1, read on the forward strand.
ATTAAGTGTTGTTTGTTAGAGTATATTCAAATAAAATTTTCAAATATACAAAAATCAATAAAAAAAATTATTTTTTTCTATTATTTTTTTTATTACACAGTAATTCATGTTTTAAAATGATGGAGGTTCAATTTTTTATAACTAAAATTATTGATCTATAAAATAAAGAGATACAATTAATAACATATACGGGAGCATGCATCAAAATTATGCGAAATTTATTTTGGGCGGGGAATACTCGACAACTACCTGAATTTGCGCGAGTGTAAAATGGGTGCGAAAAATCCCCGAAATACTAAACAGTAAATCCTCGAAACCGCACCCGTAAAGCATCGGGTGGGTGTGGGGATGCGCATTGAACTTGCCCGATTGACATCCCTATGTGGGAGTCCTTGTCGTGCGCTTTACCGAATAAAAACATCACATATTATTTTTCAATTTTATTCAAAACAATTCAAATATGCAATCTAACTGTATATATAATACAATAGAACATGATGAATCAGGAATAGAAAAGAAATAATATATGACCAACTGAATTTAGATAGCCAGATTAATCAAAATATTATTTAAGCTTCACAAAATCCATATGATTAACTCCATATTACAAAAAAAGATATATGACCAACAAGTAAGGAACAACCCATCATCTTTATTTTTTAGTTGTCATTTTCCTTAAATCAGGACCCGATTTACAATTGGGCTTCAGAAATTCTAGGTAGGGGTTGCCGGTGGCTAGCGCACCACCGGCCGCCCATATTTTCAAGTCACTTACACCTTTTTTTTCTACAAAACACATTCTAATTTGATTGAGAAAAAACAATTAAAAAATTATAAAATTGTGTGCCAAGAATCTAAATAAAAAAAATACTTTTTATACCTCAATTACATATCACTTATTCTCCACTTAACCTATCTGTGACCTAAGTTGAAATATGTCTGAGGAAAATATTAATATAGATATAGTACTATCAACTGAAATATGTATAAATAAGAA
>CATIWQ010784317.1:0-33530 GCA_949673415.1 Euphorbia schlechtendalii
TATATTCTTTTATAAAAAAACAAAGAATTTCGGGAGAAGTCACAAACAGATTAAGAGGATTTTGACTTGGTCCATTTTTTTAACCAAAATTTTATTATTATATTTCCCTCGATCTTGCATTGTTCTTTTATTTGCAGTCTCCCATCCTTCATCGTATGGGCATGTATGCTACCATCCAGACTTGGGGATGACATGGTGGCTACCGGTTTTGGTGACATAGCCAGGTTCTTACAGCGGACATTGTTACCTTAAGCGATATCGATTGCGTTGGCGTAGCGATGGTGCAATATTTCCCATACTTTCCATTTAGCCATCGAGGAGGTCATTATCACCCCATCCGATGTTGTAGCAATTACCGATCTACCTTAGACCAGGACAATGATCTGCTTTGATGCCTTTATGTAGAGGTTCTTCAAGACCTCCACCTTTTACCGACGCATTATTGATTTATTTGGTATCGATCCAAGGGGGAGAGCGCTGCGCTATAGCATGCTGGTTGAGTACTGGATTGGTTGATAACCCATTTCAGTTGAGGAGATTCCACTCTATGTTCGGTCCTTCCTTATTACATTGCTGAGTGTGACCTTCTTCCTAATCGTGAATAGCAAGATCAACTATGGGTTGATAGAGCCTTTGGCTGATATCGAGGGTATCAGTGGCTTTAACTAGCCCTGGGCGATATTAACCCAGATGTATTTTGCCCTTGACTTAGTTATGAGAGCCCACCAGAGGGTGCTGCGATGTTACTCCATGGTTCTTCAGGTATCGTTTGTTCATTTATCATCACTATATATTAGTTCCTTCTGGTTTTCATTGTTTAACTTTATATTTGTATTTGACTATGCAAGCCTAAGCTTTCTATCATGGTTTTCTTCCTACTCCGTGATTCACTGATGCTCTTGAGGACTCTCCTTGTCTCGCTCGGATCTTCTCGGCCTTTGAAAGAGAGATATTATCGCTTGAGGATTACCATGAGCACCTCTGTAGCATAACACTTGATCAGGTGATGTTCCTTGTTTTGGTAAAGAGAATCACATTTTTCTTTTGTCTAAAACTCATCCTAACTTGAGCTAATTGCATTTTCAGGTTATACGCAACAATTGGAGGGGGCTCCCGAGCTCTCATATGGCGAAGGAAATCTGGAAGGAGGTGGACTGGAACCGTTTCATCCTGGAGGGCCCTAGGATGCGGGAGTGGTATCTTGGTGAGCATCTTTAGTACTGGTGGACTAAGCTAGTGGCTGAGAGATGTATCCCTCCTTCTCCTCCTACCAGACTCTTCAAGGTGCACTTAGTAATCACTAACCGGAGGAGAGATGGCTGTTCTTTGAGGAGTATGACCTGCAAATCTCCAATTAGGGCATTGATTACGAGGCGTTCATCCAAGACATGTTGATCCCACTTAGTCCTCCAACCTAAGCTAAGGTCGAGCGGCCTCGTGCATGGCCAAGTAGTCAAGGGTTAGGAGGTTCCAGTGCGGGCGTTAGTGGCATCGGTGTAGTTTGTCAGGTATGAGAGTTGTACTAGATTGAACATTTCCATTTTTCATTAATCTTATTTCTAACTGTAATTTGTTAATGTAGTAGGCTGCTAGGAAAAGGGCTCAGGTTCCTGACCTAAATACCTCCACCGGAGGTCCGAGCTTCACTTCCTCGAGCATCATTGAGGGGAGATTGACATTCTTATTGGACACATCTTTTTATCTGATGGATTACTTGGGGATGGAGAGAGAGGTGTCTCTTCCTTAGAGCCTTCACACGTTGTCTTTCAACCCTTCTAATGCCACTCATGTAAGTCTTTAACTAAATGACTCGTTCTTAAATGTAGTGTAGTGGTTTTAGAATGTCTGATGTTCTTTTGTTCATTCTATAGTTTGCTCGGGAGGAGATGGAGCAAGTGGCTCAGCATTCATTTTCCATGAGGGAAATTATGATCTCGTAGGATTGAGTCACGCGGGTACACCTTCCATCTTGACCTGTTTATCCTTGATTTGTAATGCATGTACAATATATTATACTTGATGTATATGATTGTGATTCTTACATGCCACGATGGTTGCAGTCGTTGGCGGCTAGAGGGACTAACTATGAGCAGTGTTATAGAGAGCTTGAGGGCTATTTCCAAGCTTTGGACATTCACCACCAGGATCTGGATTCCTGCTACTCGGGCTTGGACACTAGTCACCAAGATTCGGATGCCTGATATCGGAGCTTGGATGCCCAACATCAAGAGTTGCTACAGTAGACCACCGAGTATGCTCGAGCTCAAGAGGAGGAGTGAGCTGCTACTAAGGACTTCCCCCACTCTCTTGAGCTTAACTTCTCTACTTTCCTCGATGGGCCGGGCACCGGGCCATTACTTACTCCTAAGTGGAACACTAGCTGTTTCGATGTCCCTCAACCTCCTCATGCATATGGTCTGACTAATGGCGCCTCCGAGAGTCTGTGCCCCGGGGTTTTTGAGATTGCTACCATGGAGCCTTGAGATCCATTGGGTGGAGATGACTGATAGATGATGCATTCTTAGGAGCTTCTTTTTCGATCTTGTTTTCCTTTTTAAACAAAACACTTAGATAGTCTTTGTAGTACTTCAAAAACTTAGATTTTATGGAAAGAGAATAGGACTTTGGCTGCAGCATACCGGGTCCTTACTTGTTGCGCTTTTGTTTTATAGAAGTGACTACTTATTTTTTGTGAATGTTTATGTGTATTTATGAATGAATGAAGGTGGTATGCTAATGTTTCTTGTTAATTCATGTAGGCAACGCTGGTTTTGAGGAATTTTCTTTAGCTCTTTCTTGCTGATGTTGTCACATAACGAGCGACTTAGGGCTTTCCTCCGCACCACTCGGGGGCCTGATTGGTGAAAGCTCAATGGGTTTGGGGTGCGAGGCCTTCAATACCTCGCTTTTAGGCCCGTAAACACAGCCTTAGTCCATGCTGCTCTGAAGTTCTAGGATCCGGCCACCCATGCCATCCACTTTGTTAACCTTGAGATTTGCCCCTTGGTCGAGGATTATCATGCCATCCTGGGGCTTCCTTTTCCGAAGAACCCAACTCTAGCGTTCCTTGTGAGGCTTTTCTTTGCATTTCCTTCCTTCCAATTCAGGGGTGAGGATAAGCTGCGAGGATTGTGGAACTTAAAATCCAGCAAGCACTTTTATCTGCCCCAGTTGATGTCGGGATTTTTGAGTTGATGATGTCCTTAGCTGGTGCGAGACTACTCCCAGCTCTCATCTCGCATGGCCCTCCATGGTGGCCCAACTTCTCTTGGTGGAGTTTGTTTGTGGGGTTGGAGCAGTTGCCCCATTCCGCTTGCTGTCAGTTATTGACCCACCCTCCATGGTGGCCCAATTTCATGTTGGAACACAAATATTATGCAAGACATCAATCATATATTTCATAAACACAAGCCAAAAATGAAGAAAAAGCCGCAAACGTAACGCGAATCAAAACTGCTGAAGTTAACATCAGTGTCAATGTTGCAACATCAACACCAATGTATCTAATGTCGGTATCGATTTTGGGTCTAAAAACCTAACATCGGTACTGATTTCAAGGTTGCAGAAGCAGCAACCTCTTCCCCCGCAATTTTCCGGCCAAAATCTTACCCAAAAAACACCAAATTTAGTGAAATAAACATGCCAAAACATCTCCAAAACCCTAAATACTACCTATTCCTAAAGCAATTCCACGCAAAATCGATTCTAATTTGAGTTTGAAACCAAATTACTAAACTATTCGAAATCAGAAAAAGGGGAAAATGAAGGATTATCAGGTTACCTGGACATTCGAGACATGCTCGTGCACTCTTAAGATGAGGGAAGTAATGGGGGAAGTTAGCGAATAGCCTACGAACTCATCCGAAGCATTGAAACCGTATCCTCTAGCAACGAAGCATGACCGGAGTAACGGATTCGCCAAGTGAGAGCGGAGAGAGGAGGCGGTGATGTTGCGGGGCTTCTTTCCTTTTGTTTTAGTCCTCATGGCGGTGGTCGGATTATCACCTAAAAAGGGAAAAAAAGAGGATTGGGAAGGAGAAAATCAAAGAAGAAGAAGAAGAATGAGAAAAGATGTCTTTTTTTCAGATTTTAAACATTCTATCATTGCAATGTCGATGTCGATACCGACATTGCAACATCGGTACCGATTTTACAACATTGGTACCGATGTCGCATTTTTTTAACACTTCATTTGGTTCTCATTTTTTCAAGATTAAACCACATAGGGGCGAGTTTTTTTATCACGAAAAAAATCAGATGAAAGATTCACATGACCATGGACCTATTACAGTCTAAATTTACTGATTTACCATGGTCAACGAACCTATTACAGTCCACATTCCCCAACTTACCACAGTCAACGGACCTATTACGGTCCACATTCCCCTACTTACCATAGTTAACAAACCTATTACGGTCCACATTCCTCGACTTACCATGTCAACGGACCTATTACAGTCCACATTCCCCGACTTACCATATCAACGGACCTATTACGGTCCACATTCCCTGACTTACTACAGTCAACGGACCTATTACAGTCCATATTTCCCTAACTTACCACGGTCAACGGACCTATTACGGTCCACATTCCCCAACTTACCATAGTCAACAAACCTATTACGGTCCACATTTCCCCGACTTATCGTAGTCAACGAACCAATTACAGTCCGCACTTCCCCGACTCACCTCAGTCAATGGACCTATTACGGTCCACATCCCCTGACTTACTGCAGTCAACGAACCTATGACGATCCATGTTTCCCTGACTTACAGCAGTCAACGAACCTATGACGATCCATGTTTCCCAAACCTATCATAAGTCAATGAGCCCGTTACAGTCCGCACGTCCCCGACTCACCACAATCAATGACCTATTACGGTCCACATCCCCTGACTTAGCACAATCGATGGACCTATTATGATCCACATTTCCCTGACTTACCACAGTCAACAAACCTATGACGGTCCACGTTTCCCTGACCTATCATAAGTCAATGGGCCCATTACGGTTTGCACTTCCCCAACTTATCACAATTAATGGAGATATCACGAAAGTTGGTAGGAAAACATCGCCAAACCAGCAACCCACCAGGGGTGCTATGAGACTAGTCACATAACACTACGATGCAAGTTCTTGGATCATCACAAAGATGCCACATCAGGAAGCGCCAACCGCAACAGGTCAGGTATTATATCTAAACCTTGCTGCTCTTTCAATCATGAGATCATATTAATCACATATTCAGCAATGATCCTATAAGGGGCAGCCTGTGAGTATGAGATTTTGATCCCCACTCGCGAGTTCGATGATGAAGTTGCAATTTATTTTCCTTTATTAGTCATTCACTTTGACAAGGTCTCCGAGGTCCTTGGGAGAATCATTCTTCATTTCTTTTAAACCTTAGGTAGTTTTTTTACTTAGTCCAGTCATAATTAGGATAAAAATAAGCCTAATGCCCATACTGATGTGACAACATCGGTATTAGCATTGATAACATCGGTGTCAGTGTTACAACAATGACACCAATATTGCCATCTCAGAAGAAAATAAGATCGGTTTTAGCCAAAATCTGCCTGGGAAAGGTAATACCGACATCGACATTAACAACGTCGGTACCGATGTTGCCAACATTGGTGTCGACATTGCACCAAATCGATACCGATGTCGCTAACTCAACAGAGGCTGAATTGTAGAATTTCAGGAATAATGGATGTAAAAGTCTTCTAGGGCCCTTGTACCCCTAGTTAACCTCTCCAGCATGTTGCACACTATAGAGTGGCTGGAGAGGGCTATTCTCCCTTAGACTGGGGTGGTAAAAAGTGAAAATGTGGGTGAATATGAGGATTTTTAGGAATTTGGATTAAAGGGAGCTCTCATAGATAAGGAGACTCACATTTAGACAAAAAGGGGGACTTAGACTAGAGAAAAAAGTCTGAATTATGGAGAAAACAATATTAACAAGAGAGATTTATTTGTTTTAAAAGGTTCATTTACATTTATAAGTGTTTTAAGTTAATTTTAGGGTGTAATCATTAAGTTTAAGTTACATTTTCTTTAAGAGAACTAAAGAAAGTTCATAGAAAGGGTATGAACTTGGGATTTCTCTAGGCAACCTTGAGGTTTAGATTTACAAAAGTGGAAAAATTAAAGGAAGCAATGTCTTTAACTCATGCTACTTTGTGTCATCTTTGCTAAGTTTTAACTCAATAAAACTTAGAGGAGAAGCCTTTTACGTAATCTTTAGATACATAAGAGTCCATATACTTTCACTTTGGGGAGCAAGACTTGTCCCGCACCTTGGTTTTCCTTAAGCCGATTCACTACCTTACAAGAAGAAAGAAATAAAGAAGGCTTCCCAGAGGAGCTTTGCGGATCTCGAAGAAGTGGATTCTCGACTATGAGGTGAACCTCTGAGTTCCTAGAGTTGTTCCTCATGTTATTTGATGTTTTCATGCTATTTTGAAAGTGTTTAATTGTTTGTGATTTTCCTCTTATATTTTGGAAAATTCAGGCAACGTTGACATCGATGTTGCAACATCAGTGTCGGTGTTACCATGCTGACACTGACATTGCAATGTCGTTACCTTTATTTTCCAAAACTTTAATTTACATATTATGCACTAGTGATGGGTAATTAACTAAAAATGACTTATTTACATGAACATCTTGAGATCAGTAGAATATTTATGTACTATGTTAGTCTTTTGGACATATTTCGAGGGAAATTAATATTTAATCCGATGTTCCCTCTTAACCGAGATAAAATTATCACCGTGTTAGAATTCCCCCGGAATATGTACAAATAAAAAGCATCTATATTAATGCCTAGAATTGTTTACGATTTCCATTTATTTGTGAAAAATTAAGTTTCAACTAGGAAACCCCCACAAAGGGAACGCCCCGTTCCCGGATATTCGACCCGACGAAATTCACATGCGCATTTTTATTAATAAAACGAGCAATATACTTGTTTAAAATGGATCTTTTTTATAACAAAAATCACGAGCCTTCACCGGCACTTTTTTATTTAACTCGACCACACGGGGTCTTCCAAATATACAATTCGAACAAACATGGTGCATTCGCACATACTTGTGTTGTGAAAATATATTGTGCTAACCTTTGTGGATGTAGGTAGATTAGGTTAGATGTGTGTTTGGATTTATTTTCCTTCAGGTATCACGCTCCATTAATAGGATATGGATGTATTTATTTACCTAGATCTCATGTATTTTAGGCAATTTGTATTCCCTATCCCCAAAATATGTAAATAACCCCCCCTAAAATGATAAGTGTATATTACACTTATTATCATGACATTTTCAATCATAAAACGATATGTTTTTTTTCATTTTATACTTCATATAAAAGATTTAACGTGGTATGTAGTTGTTTTTTATGCAAATGCAGAAACTAGGTAAATCTTGGGAGTAAAATGATCAAAATTGGAATTCTATGTAAAAAGAGTGAAAAGGTGCAAAAAGATGCATGGAACACAAAGATTTTGCTTAGGATCAAAGCTGCCGAAGATCGGTAAAGTTGCAAGAAGAATTTTGAAGAAAAAGCATTATTCACGGTCGTGACACCCATTTGCGGTCGTGACTTGTTATTCTTCAAAACAGAAAGTTGTCAACAATTAGTCACAATCACGACATGTAATTTGCGGTCATGACTTGGGATGGTTATTCGTTATCTCTTATCAACTACCAACCGCCAGATAACAATGATTAACCACCATCAACTACCAACCAAAAAGACACCTTTTGGAAGTCAACCAATCATGAAAAGGTGCCATTCCATTGTGGATGAGGATGAATTGTTGCATCTAATCATATTGAAGTGATGCAACTCTTCACCAATGGACATCACTCTTCGTTTGGATGGACGCAACCCTTCACACTCTATAAATAGAGTTCAAATCACACCAATTTCGTGCATGGTGTTTTGGCAAGAATAGAAGGCATTGAATGATAGTATGCATGTATAGATAGAAAGTGAAAATATCTAGATTTCGCTATATTCAAAGTCTTAGCAAGAATAATGTATAAGTGATTCGATTCCTATTTCGATCACTATATTTCTACACAAATTCGAGCGTTTGTTGTATGAGTGTAATTGCAAAGCACTCACCAATAAAAGTTTTCGTTCTTCAACATTCTTTTATTCGATATACACAAAGAATAACATCTTAGCAGAGGTTCTGTACGAGTCGAAACCGAATTCAAAGTAGATGCAAGAACTGCGGGAATTGACAACTCCCATTAAAGAGTGGATATGGTTTGATCAACTTTAGCTTTCACTTGCATACCTTACAACTTTACTTTATTTTCTACTTATACTTTCTATTTCGAAATTTATGATATGTCTGTGTCATAACAAGTATTTCGTCTTGCATCATTTATATTAATCAAGTTATAAGCTTTCGAGTTAAATGTAAGAGTGATTTCGGGGTTAATAAGATTGTGTATAATCATTGGATCTGTGATTATAACATTGTTTAGTGAGCCAACATTTTGGAATGGTAACTTGCTAAATATGGCTATGTGAGAGCGACTCGTAAACATAGTAATATTGTTATCTAGGTTCCTATAAAGAGTCATAATTCATTTACCCTAGACTTAGAAAAGTATTCTCATGTGTTGCTCTGTGGTGAATTATTGAATATTAGGGCGTCTAGAACCGTATTTGTTTAAGTTATTTAGTGTACGAAATATTCTTGATAAGTTTGCATATTTTTCTCTGTTAAACTTGTTCTTAGGAAATATCTATATATTTTACATCTTCTCCAGTCTGTTCATACATCTATTGATTCATCTGTCTGTCATCCAAACCCTCCAATCAAAATTACCTATTTTCATTTACCCCGTAACTCTAGTTGGTCTTTAGAACCAAATCCCTTCCCTATGGGATCGATATATTTTAAAACTGCATCGAAACTGTATGCTTATAATGGTCACCATTTTTCTATTTAGATAAGCGGTATTGATAACACATGTTCATATTTTGAACTTTTATCTTATCGGTAGAAAAGTGGGGAACAAGGTTTTTGGCATCATCATCGAATATAAGCCTTCTAAATTAGTAAAGTTAAAATCTTGCGATCATAGAACTAGGCACATTTACTTTCCTACGTGTTTACTTTTGGTACTTATTTATTGCATTTCATATGCATGCTAAATATAACTTGAAAACGATTTAGAACGGGATATTACAGTATTGGAAAATGGTAGCCAATTGCCTAATATGACTTAAACAATGACGAAGTAAGCAAACTCATTCAGACCCGAATCTTTATACTACAGTATCGTTTAAGCTTAACAGATCTAGGCTATACCGAATTTCTTGAAAGAGCTTATCCGAGTGGCGACTCTGTATAACGTAGGCTAGAGGTTTATGCCTAGAGTCTTTGGAATCCATTCCATAAGAAACTACACATTTTCGAAAACCCCATGCCCCATCTCATGGGGCTGGCACCTCGAGGTGACCACGTGGGTAAAACATTGTCCGCTCACAGCAACCGAGGAGGCAATTGATGAAATGATCGGAACTGAGAGAATTACTAAAGAAGTTGAACTGGAAGAAATTGAAGAGAAAAAAGAGGAGGTCAATAAAGACATGACAATGGAAGAGGTTGACATAGAAATGTAAGAAGCATAAAGAGAAGATAAAAACCAATTGAAAATAAACTGAATTTATTAAGTATCTTATCATTATAGATGGATTATCTACTAAATAGAACAAAATTTATTATATGTGGCATGAGGCTTCTATAAAACTACCAAATAGGAATATGGTAGGAAATTGGTAGAAAAACAAAATGTGTTTGTTAAATATGGTATTAATCTACTAAGAATAAAAATTTCAATAAACTATTTGTTATCTAGTATTTAACAAGTAGGAAGAACAAAACTTTATTAAAATGTGGCATAAATCTACCAATAATCAATAAAAATAGGAAACTAGTATCTAACTGGTAGGAAGAACATACATTGTTTCATATGATTGTTTCATTGTGATGACAGGAAATCATTGAAGAAGAAGAAGAACAAAATATCATTGATTTACCATCAGATGATTCAACCGAAGAAAGGCCAATCTTCTTTTCAAGGAAAAGAAAAGCGCCAAGCACGGACCTATCTCTCGATTATTATGCTTCGATAGGCGAGTAAATAGAAGACGAAGAAACACTTGAAAGTTTCTTAGAGTTCATAAACAATGGCATATTTAAGAGGAACCTAAGGTACAAAAAAATATACGACTAAAGCCTCCCGTTACCATTAAAAATACCTCTAAAATAAAATATTAACTAATTCCTTTATATTAACACTATGCATCAGGATAAGGCTATGGTACAATGAAAGGAATGATGCAATTCCTACAATAGATTTCAATGTCACGACTGTGATAAGTAAAACATTCTTTGAAACACTGTACAAAGAAGGAGCTAACATTAGTGACGATGTAAGATTTATCTTCATTTTCAAAATATTTATTATATTACTGAATTTAAAAAAATTGGTATGAGTATGCTATAAAATCAAATTGGTTAGAAAGTGCTAGGAAATAAGTAGGTAAATGGTATGAAGAATTAGAATTTTTTTTATTATTATATGAATTTAGCTTTTTATAAAAAATGTTAATTAAAAAGTTTCATTTTTAACATAGCACATTTATCTAACAACATACTACTTAAGAAAAAAGGGTATATATTGTCAAAGGATAGACTACAACTTCACAATTATGGATGTTGCTTTTGATACAAGAGAAAAAGTAGTCAAGGAAATGATGGGAAAGCTAGACACGAATCAAAATTTAAGCAAAAAGATCATGGAAAATGATATCATTTTAAAAAAGGATGATGGGTATGGGAGTAAAGTGCGGAAAGGAATGGTCAAAAGTGGATAATGTGTTCGTACCTATAATGGCTAGAACAAACCACTAGATACTTGGGAGATTTGAGATACCATCTCGACAGCTCTACATATATGACTCTTTTCCTAAGAGGATGTCAAAGATCTAAACAAAACAAGTGCACACATTTGGGATACTGAATGGAAGGGAAGATAGAGAGGAATGTGAAGCCTACATGAGAGAGAATCCACTCGACCTACTCGAAATTATAATGGTCGAGAACTTTCCACAACAATTTTTGGGGTATGTCCTAAACCATAACTCAATTCATTTAAAAAAACTTTTCGAAAGCACTAAAAATAACTTATTTATATAAACAACAATTGTAGGGATTATGTGATTTATGTTCTGAGCTTCCTAGAATACGTAATTGAGGAAAAACCAATACCGGAGGATCTTGACACCAATCTCCACAAACTATGGTTGGCTCTCACCTTATACAATCATAGTGCCAAAAAGAGAGATCTCAACATCAAAAGTGACTAAAAGTAAACCCATGAGATCATTGAATGTAAATAGTTTTTAATGTTTGGTCATTCTTATTGGAACAATTTGTTTAGTGTTTAGATGATGAAGTAATTTTGTACTATTTCATTTAGAATTTTGTTTTGTGTCCTTAGATGTAGAATTATGAAATTGATCATGTTTTAATTCCAGTAAATGACATTACATTACGTATTTTAAAGTGTATGAAGAAATAGGTATGTAAATAGTAGGGAGAAGAAATGTATGAAGAAACTGGTAGGTAATTGGTATGAGAAATAATGTATGAAGAAACTGGTAGAAACGTGCTAGCTACAATTTTATTAATGAAAGGAAATTAAAAAGGAATTGGAAATATAATAATTTGTGCTAAAATTAATAACAAAGTATAAAAAAAGGAAAAAAGACTTGGGAAAAAATGTTTGAAGAATCTAGTAGGTAACTGATATGTAACTGATATAACAGAAAATTGAATGAAGAAACTGATAAGCAACTGGTAGGAAAAAGACATATGAAGAAACTGGTAGGTAACAGGTATGAAGAAATCAAACAACAATAACTTGTATGAAAAATCAACAAATTGATTTCTTACAAATGACTTCACATAAAAACAAAAAAAAAATATACAAAGATCCGAGTTCGAAATGCAAAAGTGGTTAAACTAGAATCATAAATTATATGTTTATAAAAACAAAAAAACAAAAACAAAAAAACATTACTTCGCCTCTGGACATGTTCTCCTATTATGGCCACTAACTCCACAAGAACTACAATGTACACTAAACTGCCTCCTAGTCTCCAAAGCAGCCCTAATTCGTTATTTCCTCAGCCTCCCAACTTTAGCAATGGAGACTAGAGGAAGAATTACTAGAACTGAAATATCTTGAGGAATGTCCTAATCATCTCTTGAAGGCATAGGATATACAGTTTCTGCATACGTTGCAACCATCTTTTCTTTTGTGAAGTAAGAAGAACAATAATCAACCAAATCTAAACGGTTCTTCTGTACGACAGCAAGTGCATGAGCACAGGGAATCTCATCAACCTAAAACCTATTACATGTACATGTCTGCTGTTTCATATCAACAACGTACTTAAAACCATTTCTCTTGACCAAAACCAGATGATCAGTAGATGATTGCACATTAAAAAACACAAAATTAAAAAATAAAAAACATCAAACACAAACACAAAATCAATCACCAGCAAAATTGTAAAAAAAGGTAAGATGGAAAAATTAAGAAGACAAATAAACCTCCATTTTTGAAGCTAAATCATACATTTTTATAATCCGTTTATGATACCTCTTCATGAGATCTGTTTTTGTTCTTTTTGCAATGTATCTGTTAGTTTTAAAAAGCTCCTGCACCATATTTCTCAAGAAAGAAACAAGTGAAGAAATATGGAGGCTCTTCACTACACTCGTCATAGAATTTAGTGACTCCACGTTGATCGATGCATTGCATTGTACCTATTATGAGTTGAGTGTGCTCGGCTCCATTTCACCACACCAGCTTCAATCAAATAAGTTGGAATCCCTTCATTTCTATCAGCCAAAAGAGCCATACTCCTTTCAAAACTATTGACTTTGTAAGAATAGGCTGCACATTTAAATATCTTAGCCATCTCCGCTATGTTGCTTCTTTATTTAGATTTCAGGTTTTGTAGCAAATTATATGTGTATATGCCATGCATTACACCACGTCAAACTTTATTGTAGCCATTTTCAATACTAGGATGGCGATCTGAAATAACGACCATATTAGGTTTGGCGTACCTAAACTAATAGAAAAACCATTCTCATGACTCATCATTCTCTCTATCAACAATGGCAAAAGCAAGAGGGAAAATCATCTCTGCAAAAAGTTTTCACTCAAAATAATAACATAAAAGGTATTAGAAGCTAACTAGTAGCTAAATGGTAGGCAACTGGTATGAACTAGTTTAAAAAATACAATTTGGTATTTATCTAGTAGGAAACTAGTATATGTGAAAAATCCAAATAAACAAAGGAAAAAAGCCACAAAAATATACATAACACTTTTGGAAACTTGCATGTATGACATATGCTAACAAATTTCAGCGATTAAAAAAGAACTAAAAACAAACATAGCAAAAATAGAAAATGAAAAATACTACCTACCATCACATGCACAAGCACATAAGAGCGTATCATTGTAACATGTCTTAAAAAATGTTTGCATCTACCATGACAATGGGCCTGTAATGCTTCCACCCTTGAATACATGCATTCAATGCCATGAAAAATTACTTGAACCTACCTCCATCCATCATGATGTTGAGAACAGAACCATAGTTAGATTTTGTAATCATATACATCATACTAAGCAAAGTTATTGGTCCTTAGATGGCTTAATGGATTGAATGCTTATCTTGGTTACTTTTTAGATTTTGCAAAAGTATTTTACCAAGTTAAAGTGTTTAGATGTGAGTGCTGAGTTTGTCTAAAATCTTATAAACTACCCAGCTCGGCTGGTATAGTTTATCGTCAATCGAATGCTAAGTATTCTACTCAACAAGGATTGGTTTTCAAGAAAAATTGAAATGATAGAGATAAAATGATGAATGAGAATCGCGATAAAGGTACAAGAAAGGTTAGAACTTCAACACTTGAGATTCATCCTGGTTCAGCCCCTAGCCTACCTCCAGTCCCCAGATTCCTTTCTGAGCTTTAATCCACTAGTTATTTCGTTCCTTCCTTAGGCAGAGAAGCCTTTACAGCGGGTAGACTCTTTATAGAAAGTACATTTCTTTCTAACTAACTCTGAGATAGCAGTTTGGGTACCTTTCCCAAATCGTCACTCAATTTTCTAAACTATATTTACGAACAGAGGAATTCAACTTATAAAATGTTGAATCCTTTACAATGTTAAAACTAAAGTGATTTTTCTCTCTATTATAAATAGATGAGGAATTCTATTGTTTGCTGATTGCTTGAGTTGGAATTTCTTGAAGCAAGGAGTAAATGAACAGAGTCTCGGCTCTTTAAGAAATTCGAGGTGATTCACCAAGTTTGAACGTCTACTCTAATCTTCTATTTATAGTTGAAGCTCTTGGAATTAGCCATTGCAAACTTCTTATCCTAACAGCTCTTCAATTTCTTTTCTCTTTAAATCTTTTAAATCTTCCCATTGGAGATAGATTCCAAGACGTTTAGAGATAGAGATTTCGAATGCGGAAGCGCGATATTAATCCGTTGTCAAATACTCATTTGTCTTTAAGCAATATGTTCTGATAGAGAGGCACGTGAAATGAAACGTGGCATGTTGTCATTAGTTGACTTTCTGACATTTGCAAAGGTATGCAGAGACACTGAGAAATGGCACATGTTAGAGGATTCCTTTTGTCTTTGACTTTAGTGAGGAATCTCCAACATTCTGTACTGACACCTTTTGAATGTCAGGACCACAAAAATATCTTCTTTAATTTCAACTCCTTTTATCCTGAAAAGCATCAAAGGTATATTCTGTTTCTCACAGAAAACGTTAGCAGCACAAGGGTCAAATATTCTCTAAGTGTCTAAGAAAACAACTTTTTATTTCAAAAAAGCTAACTCAGCATAACTAAGTAGATATCTTCATAAACTACATAATAATAAACTCAGCTCAGCTTTTCTTACTCTTAGTCGTAACTTAGTTAATTACTTAGTACACTGAGTTGTTTTTCCTTAAACAAACTCAAGTAAACTTCATTAATTAAGAGTATACTTAGTACTCAATTAATTTCATTAACCTAGACAATTTGTTATTTCCAAAATGTTTAACTACTGTGAAGTACTATTAACTTGGGTTCAACAATCTCCCCCATTTTGGATAGATAATAAGCTACGTAGTAGAAGAGATTAATTGAATAAGTAGTTTTCAAGATATCGAGATACCTGATAAGAGATGCAAGAATCCCACATGTTGAGTGACTTTCCTTAGTTAGCTTGAGCTCCCCCATACTGAGTGAGTCTTCTACAAGCAGCTCAGCTCCCCCATACTTAGAGGATTATTCTTCATTTTGGGACTTTGTCTTACTTCAGCTTTTCTTGAGTTGGTCTAAGTAGTGGTTCCTACACCACATTATTGCATAGAAACATACAAGGATTTAACGGCATATACTTAGTTAAGAAACTATTAACTTTATTTGATGAAGAAACTTGTAATTTTATTGATTATAAAAAAATATACTTAGTTAGTTCACAAATAGTGTTCTGAACTCAGATTACATAAAGTCCTATTACAAGTTTTAAGGACCTAGTCTATAGCTATCTATAATGCTGAGAGCTTGATCTGCCTCTTGGATGACTAGACGAAGAATGGTGCTGTTGTTGATAATGTGATTGTTGAGCTTGAGATCCCTGAGGTTGACGCTAAAGCTGGAATGGTAATAAATGTCTATACTGAGCTGTCATCCTTCTTGCATCTTTATTCGCAGTAATATACTCTTTCCCATAACTTCTCATACCAGACCAACCCACTAAAATGCAAATAGGGATCAGAAATGTGGTCAATATCACGAAGAATAAAGAGATACCGTCTATACCCAAATAGGGGCAGCTACACTATCTTTCTTTTCAGGAGACCCAAAAGACTTCCACAAAAGCAGCTACTAAGGTAAGAGCACCAACTACTTCTATCTCGACCGGAGGTTTAAGGCTAATTAAGGCTAAGTGCAAGGGCGTTGGCCAGCAGATGGCTACACTTTTTTTAGTTTTAGCTATACTCATTCTGAAAGGCTTATCCTCGGTAACAGTGCCAAAAACCTTGTTCCCCACTTTTCTATTGATAAAATAAAAGTTCTAAATATGAACAGGTGTTGTCGGTACTGATTATCAATTAGAAAAATGATGATAACTGCAAGTATACAATTGCGATGTAGTTTTAAAAGATATCGATCCCACAAGGAAGGAATTCAGTTCTAAGGACCAACTAGAGTTACGGAACAAAAGAAATAAGATAAATTGTAGGGTTTGGATGATAGAGTGATGAATAGACCAATACATGAACAGATTAGAGAAGATGTAAACTATATAGATATTCTCTAAGAGCAAGTATAGTAGAGAAAACATGCAAAATCATCAAGAATATTTCATAAACTAGATAACTTTAACAAAAACATTTCTAGACGCCCAAATACTCAATAATTCACCTGGATAAATATAATACTATGCTTAGTACAGGTCTCTCTCACATAGCCATATTTAGCATCCAGTGATTATATACAATCTTGTTAACCCTGAAATCACTATTAAAGTCAACTCGAAAGCATATAACTTTATTAATATAAATGATGCAAGATGAAATACTCGTTATGATACATAGACATATCATAAATTTTGAAATAGAAAGTATAAGTAGAAAACAAAGTAAATTTGTAAGGTATGCAAGTGAAAGCTAAATTTGATCAAATTGTATCCACTCTTTTAATGGGAGTCGTCAATTCCAGCAATTCCTACGCCTACTTTGAATTCAGGCTCGACTCCTACAAAACCTCTGCTAGGATGTTATTCTTTGTGAATATCAAACAAATGAATGTTGAAGAATAGAAACTTTTATTGATATGTGCTTTGCAATGACACTCATACAATAATCGCTCGAATTTATGGAGAAATCTAGTGATCGAAATAAGAATCGAATCACTTATACATTTTTCTCACTATCACTTTGAATGTAATGAAATCTATACAATTTTCACTCTCTATCTATGCATACACACATTCTTCATATGCATCAACCATATCACACCATCCATCCCACGAAATTGGTTGGTTTGGGACTCTATTTATAGAGTGCGAAGGGTTGCGTCTATCCAAACGAAGAGTCATGTCCATTGGCTAAGGGTTACATCACTTTAATGTGATTGGATGTAAGGTTTCATCCACATCTTCAGTGGAAAGGTACCTTTTCATGATTGGATTGCTTCCAAAAGGAGTCTTTTCGTTTGACAGTTGATGGTGGTTGATGGTCCTTATCTAGCGGTTGGAAGTTGAGAAGAGTTGACCAAAACTAGTCACAAGTCGCGAGTGTGATATACATGTCACGATCGTGAATAATAGTTGGTAACTTTCTGTTTGTGAAGGATGACAAGTTGCGATCGCGAATGGGTGTCACAATCATGACATGTTTTTTTCTTCATGACTTTTCTTTGCAACTTTACCGATCTTTAACAACTTCGATCCTAAGCCAATTCCTTGTGTTCCACGCAATTTTTTACACCTTTTTCACTCTTTTTACATAGAATTCCATCTTTGTTCATTTCACTCCCAAGATTCACCTAGTTTCTGCATTTGCATAAAAAACAACTACATACCACATGAAATCTTTTATATGAAGTATAAAAGGACTTTAAACCATATCGTTTTATAAGTAAAAATATCATGATAATAAGTGTAATTATACACTTATCACACCCCCACACTTAACTTTTACCTTGTCCTCAATGTCAACACAACAGAAGTGTGTAAAATAGTAATTCAAGTTCGTACCTCATTTAGCAAAAGACTATCGCAGTGAGTACCACATTCCCACATTGCATAAAGTTCAAGTAAAAGTTTGAAATTTTCCACAAATTAGTAATTTGCAATTTATATAGTCCAGTTACATACCTTTACTCTTAATGGAGGGCCAATCGAATTGCATCTTCATATAAGCATTATATGCTCGCTCGAATATTTCCTCCTCTCAAGTATAGTATAAAGTATAAAGGACAAAGGGAGCACACTTTGAAAAGATTGATCTCAAGGCATTTTTAGGTAACCTTGGATGCTAAACACTCTTAGTGGTTGCTTTTTATGCTCCATACCACTCTCCCCTTTTTAAAGTGGTTTCATTTTATGCTCCATACCACCTTCTCTCATATTTTTCTTTTAAGCATATGTTTTTGAAGTACAGATTTGTACTTTGCACCCATTTTTATGCTATGCTACTTTTATTTCACTCATTGAATGGTTGCAATTTCTGCTTCGTACCATTCCTCACCTTTTGCATAACTCTTTGGTTATCCTCTCTTTCTTTTGATTTTTCTCTCAATACCCTCATCCTTTATTGATCACTTTCAAAGTATTATGGCTGTACTTTCCCAACACTTTAAACACACTCAATACTTATAGGATGTATTCAAGAATAGTGTATAAAACTCATAGTAAGAACACTACTAGGTATTACTCCATTTAAAACTTATCGGTAGCATTAAACTAAAACTATATAACTTATACTAATTCATGTTGCATTGAAATATATCGAAACTTACTTGGAATGTTGCTTTTGAATTTTACTCACAACTCATCCTTGCCAAACGCTAAATGTTGTGCTATGAAGCGCTCACACTTTCAACGTGCGCTCAAACTCGAAACAAAAATTTGTTCGAAATTTGCACTAACATCAAACTTGAAATACGTAACACTCACAATAACCTTGTAACATATGTTAGTATAGTATACGTATGGATAATGTATAAATAACAAAAAATCAAGAAAATTTTCAATTTTCAATTTTTTTAATTTATTTGATTTTTTACAAATGCCTCTCTCCACACTAAAGAACACAATGTCCTCATTGTGAGAGATTTTACTAAAAGTAAAAAAACACCTAACTAGTATAAAATTTTGAAAAAGAAAAGTAAAGAAAATAGTAAACCCATTTTTATTAAGAATGAGAATCATGGGAGCGCGATCTGACCTACGCATTATCGATGTTATAATAAATGTTCCATGCTTACACTATCTTGTGTAATGGGTGTAGGTATAATCAGTTGATTATCTGTTTGATCTTCTTGAGTGTCTAACTCAAGATTGCTTCCACTAGCTATTACAAGTATATGCTCCTTCTCGAGGAATTGAGCATTTCTGGAAACAAGGACTTTTTGTTCTTTGGGATCATAAATGGTATACCCTATAGTCTCTTTAGGGTAACCTACAAACAAAAACCTATCAGACTTAGCACCTACCTTATTTGAACTTGTCCTCTTGACATAAGTAGGACATCCCCAAACTCTTAGGCGAGAAAGAGCGGGTTTATTACCATACCAAAACCTCATTGAGGAAGAACCCGCTAGGAAACGGTAGCTGCTAGATAGCTCGAAAACCAACACGAAAATAAACCAAGAAAGCTCTCTTTGGAAAGAGCCTTCAAAAAGAATTCTTCGATTGTTTGGATAAACTCATGAAGGATCTCGCACAAAAAAGGAAAATGAAGATGTCAAACTCGGAGAGAAAAGCTAAGCTGAAGAAGTATTTTCATCATTGTGAATAAAGAGAGGAACTAGAGGCCCATTTATAGGGAAAAGGGGGAGTGTTAGACTCCCCTAAAAGTTTATGTGGTATGGGAATATTCCCATCCCACATCCGGGTTGGTTACGCAAGTCATTATGACCCGTGGGCCAACCCGTGGCTTGTTGCCACAAGGTAAGCCCTAACGGGCTTGCCTTGTGCCGCAATCGCTACCTTAGGTAATGCTTGTAGGCCTGTAACTCGTTAGAGCGGGCAGGCTATCCCCGCTCGCTAATAGCTTGCTAGCCTTTCAGCTTGTGGGGCAGTCGCGTAGGCCCCAATCCGAATATCCCATGTTTATTTGCGGTCTACTCGCAACGAGAAAACTCACTTGCTAGGCTCTGTGCAATTTTCCTATTTTCTCTTTATTTGCTTTAATTATTAATTCGTTCCAACCAATTAATAATTCTTCTAACGAATTTGACAACTGGTATTTTCGGCAAATACCTATTCTATAGGTTCTTCACATAGTCTAATAAAGACCCAAAGTGTGTGAACTCATAGGATCCTAAAGTATTGAGCTGCTAGAGGTTAACCTAAACTTGGCTTCCCATTCGGGACCCTTTACGCTTGGTGTTCCAGATCGATATGGAACTTGATATCTTTAGATGATCAAATGGGCTTTCTAGCAAAGGTGTATAATCCCCTGATACTTGGAATTTCACGTGCTTGGGACTTGATCTGGTTCTGCAGCAGTAATCAATACAATACACTCCTTCCATCATGTTAAGTACCATCTAGTTTATTGAGCTCGGATTAAGTGTTAGTTCATGCAATAGGTGTAGCTATCCTGAAATTAGACTTGTTCACGAAGAACACCACTTGGCCATTATGTATCAAGATTGACTAGAAACCCATTCTATCAATCTTATATTCTAATCCGAGGTTTATGAGTGTGTCACTTCAACAAGGGGCACTAATGTAAATCTCCCATTATATCACTATATCAGGAGCGATGGATCCCTTATTAACTACTTCACTTACCAACATGTGATCATCACTATACCCGTAATTACCCATATCATATTGATCGCTAGGGTATGAATAAGCATGACCCAAAGTATAGCAACTCCTACACAAGGTAACTAGTATCTCAAATCTCAGGATACTTGTACTGCTACTGCAATAAGACATGACACCAACACATGGATATAATTATTTCTAAGTGTCCATCTTATTGCGGTCTCCAATGTTTCACCGAATACATTCATGTGTTAACTCAAGGTATCACCTTCAGCTCGTGAGATCGGTTACTTAGATCTAATCAAAGGAGCAAGCCTACACATGGTAGTCTGTCTGTTTCATTGATGTCTAGTCTCAATGAAACTATGACTAGGGATATTTAGACTATTCATAGTAACACGTATGTGCAGTTCTCACATCACATATCTCCCACTATGTGCAATACTTTTACACTATGAAGTAGTTATGGACTTTGTCTCATCAATGCACAAATACATATTTATTATTATACATATATGATACCAGCTAGATACATAAATAAATAGAAAGCAGTGATAAGAAATAAATATGCCTTAATTATTATAAATAATAATTTGAAACTTTTTGTACATTATAACTAATAAAGATATATCACCCTAATTGCCTATAGGGCATACATCATGTTTAGCAAGATGAATGACTATGAGAGGTATAAGAGAAATTATGAGTTTTTTACAAAGCTCATGTTAGATAACATGCTGTCAAAGTACACACATGTGTACAAAGGTTTCAATCTAGAGTCTATGATTCATCATCTAAACCTAGTGAAAAGTCTAGAAAGTAGATTGTTCCATAGTAAGTTGCAAGGAGACACCTCAGCAGTTGAGTTAGCCATATACATATATCAAATAGGATAACTCCGAGCAGTTAAGAGATTGGGTATAGTAAGAAACCCTTGAGAAAAATGATATTGAGGGGATTACCCAATAAATATGATTCTTTCAAGGAGATGCTTAAGGAGTATTCTGTTAACTACACTTTAGTGTAGCTCATGGACTTGCTCGAGATATTTGAGATTGACTTTAGAAATACACTCAAAGAACAAGTGAATCCTGAGGACTTTAAATTGAAGAAACTTAAAGGTTTAAAAGTCAAGAGAAGCTCATGAAGTGGCTAGAGTTGAAAGGAAATTGTTTCTCTTGGAACAAGCTCATCAGATAATTATGATAGTTGTGGATCAAACTTCTATAGGTATGTTCATACTAAAGAGTTTCTTTACAGTTCTTTATGAATCTACATGGGTATTGGATATAGGTTGTGGTACTCATATCTATACTTCTATCCAAGGGTTGCAATATAGTAGGAGGCTAGCAAAGAGGGAAATGGACCTAAGAGTTGGAAATGGAGTATAGTTTGCTGCATTGGCTGTAGGGAGATATAGCCTTCATTTGCCTAGTGGTCTTGTTTTAGTTTTGAATAATTGCTATTAGATTCTTTCCTTTACTAAGAATATTATTTTTGTTGCATTTTTAGCAATAGAGGGATTTTAAATTTTATTTTCTAATAAGAAATGTCAAATTTATCATACTACATTCTCTATGCTTGTGGTTTGTGAATGGCATATATGTTCTAGTTACTAAAATGAAAATTCTTAATATGAACATTGCTAAGAAATCGAAGTTAGATAATGAGAAATCTTCCTACTTGTGGCATTTTTGTCTAGGCCATATAAATGAGACTCGCTTAACTAAGTTACACAAATGTAGTGACTTCGGCCCAATGGAATGGGAAATCCTATGAGGCGTGCCAACCTTGTTTAAAAGGAAAGATGAAAAAGAAACCTGTAAAAAGGAAAGGCTCAGCTTGCAACAAGTACATTTGAAATATATATTTTGATGTATCTAGTCCAATGAGTGTTAAGATACATGAAGGTTTAGTCTACTTGATAACCTTTATCAATAATTACTCATGGTATGGTTATTTGTACCTTATGAAGCACAAATTAGAATGTTTTGAGAAATTCAAAGAGTTTAAAAACAAAGTAGAGAAACAACTCAAGAAAAGTATCAAGAACCTTTTATCTGATCAAGGTGGTGAATACTTAAGCCAATAAGTTTAGGATTATCTGAGGGATAATGGTATTTTACCCCAATGGAAACCTCCTTATACACCCCAACACAATGGAGTGTTAGAAAGGAGAAATAGAACCCTACTCGATATGGTTTGGTCCATGATGAGTCAAGCAAAAATTAGTAGATCCATTTGGGTTATGCACTTTGAGAGTATAATTTATATTCTAAATAGTGTGCCCTTGAAATTAGTTGATTAAACACCATATGAAATGTGGTATGGTAAGAAACCAGCTCTTTCTCACTTGAGAGTTGGGGTATGTCCTGGTTCTGCAAAGAGAGGACAAGTTCAAATAAACTAGGTGTTAAGTTTGATAGGTAATCTATTTGCAAGTTACCCTAAGGATGCTTAGTCCCTCGAGAAGGAACACATTTTTGCGAAAGCTAGTGGGAGCAATCTTGAGCTTGGTGCTCAAGAAGACCAAACAAATAATCAATTAATTGATCCCACACTTTTTCACAAGAAAGTGTAAGCATGGAACATCCTACTATAAAACTAACATTACGTAGGTCGGGTCATATCCAATCATTCCTGAAAGATACGGCTATTTCATCACTGATGATAAGCACATCTTTCTTACGGAAGATGACAATCTAAGACTTACAAGGAGGTAATCGAAGGCTTAGAGTTTGATAAATGGTTTACATCCATTAATTCAAAGATAGACTCCATGTGATCAGGATACTCATTGCCATTGCTGCTCATTATGATTATGTGATCTAGCAGATGGATGTGAAAACAGTGTTCCTTAACGTGAACCTCGATCGAGATATATATATATATACATATATATATATATGATATAACCTAAGTGTTTTTCATCTCAGGATGGCTCGAAAGTTTTACATCTCAATAGGCAAGCTTGTGCGAGTGCAAGAAGCGCTTGCAAGTTTATGGGCTCGTAAGTGCTGCTTCGCAGCACTTGCAGGAGAGCCCACAAGCAGACCGCACGAGTAGAGGCCCATGAGGGCTCCCGTAAGCAGGCTTTCAAGATATTCTCACAAGCTCACACTTCAAGCAAGGAAAGCCTATCACGGGGCTTGCCTTGCATGACTCATAGCTCTACGAGATTCTAGCGAAGCAGCATGTGGGCTTGCAAAACTCATGTGTGGGATTGGTGAGAAATCACGAATTCCACATTAGTTTCAAGAGGAGGAAATTTTCTCCCCTTGGGCTATGAATCACCAACTTCCTTCTGAGTTTTAACTCCTTTTTCTTTTGAGTTTTTGCGAGATCCTTCACGAGTTTCTCTAGCATTTGTGAGAATTCATTTTGAAGGCTTATTCCTATTTTGAAAAAGAGCCTTCGTAGTTATTTTCGGGTTGACCTACGAGTGGTCTAGTAGATGCTTGTTTACCGATGAGTTCTCCCTCTATGTAAGGTTTTGGTCAGTGGTGTTCATGTGGACTTATCATAGAGGCTGTTGTTGTTTGGAGGCTTGTGCTAATAGAGTTTTGTCTGATTATTCTAAGGGATCGCTACACCAGACCAAAGGAAGACTCTCATAGACTGGTAATGCTCTAAACTTAGATGCTAGGTTTCTTTTAATTATATTTATAAACCTAAAGCATCTATGGAATGTTTTAACTAAGATTATGTCAATCATGACATGCTTAGGAGATCCTTTAGGGTTAATTTTAAGATTTGAAATTCTGTCATACTAGTTCGCATGTTCATTAACTGCCTTAATAAACCATCAATACTTTGAGTCATACTTTTGCATACCCTATTATCAAGATGATATATATGATTATGGGTATAGTGATGACCGTTTGTTGGTAAACCGAGTAATCTAGATGGGATCTATCACTCTTGATATAGAAATATAATAGGAGTTTTACCTTAAGGCCTCTTGTTTAAGAGACACACTCATATACCTCTAATCAAAGTATGAGATTGATAGAACAGGTGTTCTAGTCAATCTTAGTACATAAAGGCGTGTGGCGTTCTTCGTGAACAAGTCTAATTCCGGGATAGCCATGACTATCACACGCGCTAACACTTTATTCGAGCTCAGTAAACTTGATGGTACTTAACATGATGAAAGGAGTGTATTGTACTAGTTACTTTGCAGAACTGGATTAAGTTGCAGGCACGTGACATTTCGAGTATCGAAGGATCATACACCTTTACCAGAAAGCCCATTTGATCGTCTAGAGTCATCGAATTCC
This sequence comes from Euphorbia schlechtendalii, assembly GCA_949673415.1. NCBI lineage: Eukaryota > Viridiplantae > Streptophyta > Magnoliopsida > Malpighiales > Euphorbiaceae > Euphorbia > Euphorbia schlechtendalii. The sequence goes on from CATIWQ010784317.1 coordinate 24,914, forward strand.
ATATTGATCTAGAACATTGAGCTTAAAGGTTCTCATATGGAAAGCCAATTTTAGGTCCACCTCTAGTAGTTACATATTTTAGGATCCTATGAGGTCACATACATTGGACCTTCATCAGACCAAATAAAGAGCTAATAGACAGGGTCTATACCGAGAATAAAAGGTTAGTCAAATTGTTTCAGATGCACCATTAAATGGCTGGACAAAATAATAGTTTGAAAGAGGAGTAGAAAAAATGCAAGAGGTGGAGCAAGAAAAATTTTTCCATTTGAATTGGGCCTTGAAAACATGGGTTGTTCGCGAAAAGGGACCTGCGTGGCAGCCACACGAGCACTAAAAGTGCTTGCTGGCACATGCTGGTGGCTTGCAGGCCCGCAAGCAAGGCTTACGGGAAGTCTTGCATGGCCTTTCTTGCTGGGTAAGGGAAGTTTGCACAACCCACCCCATGCAGGTGTGAGCACAGGATTTTGTACCAGCTCATGCGTTCGATGATGATGGCTTTTTCAAGATTTTATCCTTGAATCACACAATTTTCAAGTATCCTGATGTATCCGAATGAGAATCCTCATCTCTAATTCAGAAGGACGTTTTAATTAAAAAAATTAATTAACTAAATAAATAAAAAATATAAAAAATAATAAATAAAAAAAAAGGAAAATATAAGAAAAGTTCGAAAACGGAAACCCTGGGCCGACTTCGCTGGCGAGGACCTCGCCAAGCTCATGGCGAGGCCTCGCCAAGAGTGTGGTGAGGCCTAGCAGAGAGAATGCGAGGCAAGACTCGCCAAGATTGGCGAGTTTGCCACGCCATTTTGGCGAGGCCTCGCCAAGAGTTCGGCAAGGCCTCGCCAGGCTTTTCTCCGGCAAGACCCCTCGTCGGAAAAGCTTTCCATTTTTGGATTTTTCAGGATTTTATAGTCAGGTCTTTTTCGATTAATGGGATCCCAAAATTATCAGACAAAAATATAGCTTTTAGAACGACTTCGAATTTCAAGAATAAAATGAATAATTATTGGACTTTCTACTACAACATTTTTACCTTAACAAAAAGACGAGGAGGATTTCTCAAGGACCGATCGGATTTCTTCGATGTGGATTCATTCAGTAAGGGTAAGCCTCTGAGTTCTTAGAAATGCAATTCCCGTGGTTTCAGTGTTTAATTTCTTCTTCTGATTTCTTCTGCGAACCTAGGACTTTCTCTTCTTTTATTTTATTTTAACTGTTGTAATTCTTCTTCATCTTTTTCTTTATTAAAACGAGATGTATGTTAGAACACCCCCACGAAGGGAATAAAGTATATTCCCGAATAACAGACCTCACGTTTTGCCATGCGAGCAATTTCATTAATTAAAATGAGAAACCAATGTGCTAATAAAATGAATGGTTTTATTTAAATAACAAACACAATATCGCGATCTTTTTTTTAAGGCCACATGGGCCTCGCTGAATTCAAAATCGAACATACGTGCTATCCCTTGTACTAACCCTTGTAGATGTAGGCAGATTAAGATTAGATGTATGTTTAGGATTTTAATTTTTCTTCGAGTATCATAATTTCAATTTTTGGGAAATGTAATTAATAGGTTAGAGGGCGGTTGCATCCCCTGATTTTTTAAGCCTTGTAATTTCCATTTTTTGCTTTTACTTTCTACATTTACTTATTATTTTGTGGATGGTTTATTTTTTCTCTTTATGAATGGTTTATTATTTCACAATGCATGAACCATGCATCTAAACTCCAAAAATGACTTAAGTGTGAATATGCGCAATTAAAAGAAAACAGTTTTCTGTAGATGTAATTTAATGTGATCCAATGAGAAATAAGCAACTTATCCCGGACCCAAATCTCTGTGTCTTGGTGGGCCATCCCCTGGACGTTAAGCCTCATAGGAATCTAATTCCTGGAAAGAGCTAATCCAAGTGGCGACTCCACACTAAGAGACGGCAGATTCGGGTTCGAACCGATCATAAACGTTTTTCGCCTTTTTTCTCTTTCAAACCTTTTTCCCGGGTCCTCGACCTGGTGCTTTTCTCCCTTTTTCAAACACCCCGGTGGATCGTGCCTCTCATCTCGCGTGCTCTCGACCCAACCGCTCCGTATTACCCGCTCACAGTGGCGACTTCATTGGGGATTTTTCTAAAACTTGTTTTTTTCTTAATTGTTTTTTATTTTGGATAAGTGCCGAAAATTATTGATCACATTATTCCATTTTCTTTTAATTTTGACATAATTCATTACAATGCATTGCAGTAGAAGGGATTAGCCCATAAGTCTAAGGTACCCTTATTACTGCGAAGCTTTCTCTTGTACTAATCTGCCTCCCTGAGAAAAGATAGTACTTGAGCGAGTAGAGCACTTGTTGCCATATCGCATGTACCTGCCTCGTTAGAACCTATTTGGGGAGAGGCTTGGAGTGTATTTCAATGCAACAAGAACCTTCTACATCAGCAACCCATTTATAAACCCTCATGTAAATAAGCCATAGGCACTTTCCCTAGGGTGTTACCCAAACACGCGATCATGCATTATATTTTCCTACAGGTGCGCTCCTTAGTACCCTAACGGTACTAAGATGAACCAAACTTAGGATAGAGACTAGCCAAAACCCTATGCACGGGAGTTGTATGGTTGGAAGAAAGATAATGTGTGCTATGTGCTAAGTGTTTACCGCTTTTCGATTTATAATGCATTGTACAAATGTGCCATGCTAACCATGAATCTTAATGCAAACACTTGAACTCACACACTCATATTAAACATGGTTTGATGTCTCTCATACGTAGGAACTTAGTCGGCACGCGAGGGCGTGTCCCCCTTAGGATGACCCAAAACCAACTAGAATCATGTTGTATCACTCACCCACATTCTTGCGTGATGTCCACAGAACATCCAACTCGTAAGACAAACTTACCAAAATCCCGGCACGATGCCCATTTAGCATCTGAATTACCTCCCTTCTAGGGCACTTGTCTACACCAAAAGCCTACCTTAGGTAAACTTGAACACAAAGGATATCCTAGTTGATATCCTAACCCAAGCCCTTGTAGGGCGAACTTTTGCTCACGCATCACTACATACCTTTAGTGATGATATCTACTGGTATCTAAGACTTTGGCCCGATAGGGGCAAAATGACTAAAACATTCATTTATGTGTTACTTACGGTAATTTTCTCCGTAGATTTAGGGAATACTTGCACTAGAGTCCATCACACAACCTACTCACACATAAAGGGAGTTAGCTCTCGAACCTTTGACCTATCACCACACGGGTAATGAGGCCACTTTATTACATCATTCCACTTTACGTTTTCCCAAGGATAGGATATAGATCTCAAAACCAATGGACCTTCATTCATCCATGGACTAACGATTCTGCTCTTTTTTGTGTGTAATTTTATCTTACATCATGGCACGCTAACCCTTTTCCGTAGCCATAACATTAAACATCTCACGCATCAATCACACATTATGATTTTACATGCATTCCCTAACGATCCCCTTGTGTATGTCAGCTAGGAAAAAGCTGCTTTATCATAAAACTTGGAACAGGACTTCTAGCCGGTTGATTCGTCTATCTCCAATCACGACTCATCAGAAAGGAGTTCTGTACACCGACTCTAGCTTGGATTCAGATCAAGACACTCCTCACAATTTCTACAACATGTCTAATCAATAGGAAGAGAATGTGATCAACGAGCAGACTCTTAGGGTGGGTCAGAACCCACCAGCCAACCAATCGTCGGTGAGCACCGAGATTGCTGCAGATATGAATGCTTTCACCAATAGTGACTAGTTTTTGTCACTCTTCAATCATCACACTAGAACTGAACAACCCGAGTAGAGGGTAAATGATGTGGTGCCAAATGCTAGCGGCTCAACTTTAACAGGTAGACCTTCAATGTTCCCAAGTGCTGGCATAATCACCCCTGCACTCTATCAGGGTCAACCGCAATAGTATATGAGCCACAGATGGGCGGCCAGTTCCTCCAGAGACAACCGGGGCATGCTTCTAATTACATTTCTTTTGGTCAAGGGGTGGCTCAGCCCACCGTGCCCAGTTGGGGCGGACCCTCTCAGACATTCCAGGGTCAGGGGCAGTACTACCCAAGTTCACAGTATGGGGGCTTCTCAGAGACCCCAAATAGTATCCTTCAACAGCCTGGAATAGCTGAACTCTGGAGACAGTTCTTAGCCACTCATGTGCAGGGGCAGAGGGGTGCAATCCCAGTGCAGCCCATAGTAGCAGATGAGGATACTTTACCGTCGACCTTTGCTATACCTCAATTTGAAAAGTACACAGGCAACACCAATCCTCGTGTGCACATTGCGCATTATTAGAATGTGATGAGGGCTTTGAGGATCAGTGATTGAATGATGGCAAAACTGTTTATTGTTATGTTGGGAAGCCCGGTAAATGAGTGGTCCAGTGACTTGCCGATGGATTTACTGTATGATTGGGGATGTCTATCCCAAGCAATGGTGGACCACTATGGGTTCAATACTCTAATAATCATGACCATGCAGAATCTGGAGGCGGTGAAGCAACAACCGGGGGAGAATTTCAAGCCCTATTTAGACAGATGGATGGCTACGCAAGTGCGTTTACAATCTCGCCTATCTCTACCGAAGATGATTGTGAAGCTATTAGATGGTGCACTACCATCTTATCAGAAGAGGCTGGGATCCGAAACTTTCCATAGCTATCAAGAAGTTTTCATTCGAGCTTAAAAGATAGAACGCTATGATGCCATGGAGGCGGAGACGGGGCAGCAGGTTGTTAAACCCTATTACAAAAAGAATGATTCCAATTCAGTGTAGGTGAAGGCGAAGCAACCGGCAGTACAATTTGTGAATGAAGAAAAGGTAGCCGCTGTTAGGTTACCAAAGGAAGAATATCATGGCATATCGCCATATTCTGCTAATTTGGGATTCTTGTTCACCAAGCTGCGTGAACTTAATCAGTTAGAGAGCTTGAAGAAGTTTGTCCCTTCTAGGCCAGAAGAGAAGAATAATTATTACCATTATCATGTGGCCGCGGAGCATCGCACAAATAACTGCAAGGAGCTGTTGAAAGCCATTCAGAGGCTGGTGGCTTATAAGGTCATCCATGAGACATCACTCAAGCCCAGCATGAAGCGCAACCCTTTACCGAATTTTGAGGCGAGGGTAGGAATTATTAACTTGGGGCTAGATGAGCGGAAGGTCTTGAGCTACCTATTTGAAGGACTTGGAGAATTCGTGATGATGGTTGGATCGGGAAGCGATCCTAATCGGGTTTTGAAGATGCTGGAGGAAGAGTTGAACCGCCGAGGGTGCGGGGGGAAGATTAAAGCTATTGAGATCAACTTTGCTAGGATGCTGGTATTCACCGGCCAGAAACTTACATCACTTCGTGTAGGGAATGAATTGTCAGGAGAAGCACCGGTCGGTAAAGGAGAGGAATATGTGATGGCGATTGAGTCGGGGATGGACTCAGACTACGCGATGGAGATGCTCTAATTTGAGTCAAGCAATTGAGTGATCAGAGAATGGGAAGAAGTCCTGAGGGCTAGTTTCAGCTTAGCTGGTATGTCAGTTTTTGATGGGAATGACGCGCCATCTTCCCACTTGTCCAAGTTTTATATCTTGTGTCGAGAACAGGGTCTTTCTCAAGATATGATAGCTACACTATTTCCGTGCTCTCTAGCGGGAGTAGCAAGTTAGTGGTACGAAATGCAGTCAGTTGAGACTAAGAGCAATTGGAACTACATCGCCACAGAGTTCCAGATGGAGTTCGCATTTTAAAACCTCCAAAACGAACCATACGAGATCTGCTTGCTTGTGTATAGAGGGAAGGAGAATTGCTCACCGGCTACATAAAGCAGTGGATGTTTATCTATCTAGTGCTGGCGCCAAGACCATCTGAGCCTTTTGCAGTACAATTGATAATAGGAGGATCTCGGGATTGGTATCGCTATCATTTATCAAGAAAAACAGTTCTAGATTTTAATGAGTTATCTTTTCACGCTCATCATCCCGACAGGGAGATAATGACCAGACACCATAATATCCATGCAGTAGGATAAGGGATACCCACTGATTTCATGCTAACAATGCTATCTCGATCTAACCCGGTAGTGAACGCGATGGTTGAGGATGATGAAGGCATCGAAGATGATCCTTTAGCAGAAGTGTTATCAGCAGAGGGGGTGAACCACGGAGGGATGTAATAAAAATAGAATCTGAGAAAGCACCAGTAAGGGTGCCAATTGATCTCGATGCATATGTCCCCAAGTTAAGAAGGAAGAGGAAACCTGAAGAAGGAACCTCGGCTAAGGGAGAGATCATTTCTGGTGGGAAGAGGCCCATAAACTTGGACTCTTACAAGTTGAAGGGGCGACGTGACCAATCGGAAGACGGATATGACCAGTACCCTTGGGTCATTTCTAGGGAAACAAAAGTGATGGAGAATGGAGTGCTAAGGGTCACTCAGAGTGGCAGAGTTTTTAGAAGGGATGAGACTGTACAGCTCAATGACTCCTGGATGGAGGAAATAGCAAGATAACAAACCGAATCACCTCTACCTCCAAAGGTGGATGAAGATATGCTAGACATGGACCCTTTGATAAATCAGTTGAAGGGAGCTCAGGCCAAATACAGTACTTGGAGGTTGCTTGAGACATCGTAAAAGCATAGGATGGGTTTAGTTAAGAGATTGATGGAAATGCCTGCCACGCCTACAACCTCGGTAATCGAGATGTGTGCTGCCATCGGGGAAGGAATTATCCCCCCTCAGATGCCACCAATAACTTTTGATCAGTCAGAACTGCCACAGGAACTGGGACTGCATAATCGGGCTTTATTTATCCGGGTTTAGATTTTTGATCGTGCAATACCGTGTGTAATGGAAGATGATGGCTTGGCTCTCAATCTTTGTCCTCTTAAGGTCCTACCCCACCTAGGGCTAAGGGAGGATATGCTCGCTAAATCTGACATGGTATTCCAAGCCTACGATGATTCAAAGAGGGGCGTAGTAGGCAGCTTCGAAGCAGAGGTCACCATTGGAGGAGTGACCTCTAATGTGAAGTTCACTATGCTGGATATTCCAGTAACTTATTCATTGCTTCTAGGCAGGCCGTGGATCCATGCAATAGGGGCAGTCCCTTCTACTCTGCACCAGAAGATAAAGCTTGTTCACAAAGGGAGGCCAGTGATGATCGAGGCTGATGAGGAATCTATGATGGCGGCTGCTGCATTTGAAGAAAGAACAATGCAAGGGCTGAGGGTGGCAATGGCCAATGAAGAAAGGAAAAGCAGCGTAGGACCCCACAGCGATATCATTTTTTCCCTAGAAGCCTTAGAGTTCAAATGAAGAAGCAGGGTTTCATCCCTGGTAAAGGCTTAGGAAAATACCATCAGGGGATTATCAAGGCCATTGATCCTATCCTTGTCACACTTGGTTTAGGCCTAGGTTTCACTCTGGGTATGAAAATGTACAAACACAAACGGCCCATGTTCTGTAACATGGTAAGAATCTGCGAAGCCGAAGGCACTAAGGCATATCTAGGAGAACCAGAACCGACGATCCTTAACGGAGAGGAGGTCAAGGGGCTCGAGATATTTAATGACTCATTTGACTTCAAGACTGGCAGGCTGATTGAACCCCCGTTGATGCTGATATGGAAGAAAAACCAATCCTGGAAGTAACCCCGATCTAGGAGTCTGGAAAGGGTAGAGTACTGGAAGATGCAATGGCAGCTTTCACCAAGGCTGTCAACGAGCTGATGAAGAAAGGTGATACAGGCACTATCAAGCTCCTCAGTGAAAAGCTAGCACAGACCACTCTCGAGGTGGAACCTATCACTGACGCACCTGCTGCTGCAACAACTGAAGCCCCTCCGCCTATGGAGCAGGAAATAGATTATGCAATTATGAACATTTCTGATGTTTTTGACAATTTTACCTACGAGGCCATTTCAATGAAGTACGACAATTTTGCTTACTTGTTTGATGTTCTGCCTGACGGCACCATGCATTCATATGATCATACACATAAAGTCTTTAACATTCATGATACATCATTAAACGAAATTAACTTGGGTACAAATGAGTCACAAAAAATGGTGACAATTTCAAATGATTTGAATCCTGAAGAAAAATGAGAGATCACAAATGTACTTAAACGACACGTGGTAGTGTTTGCTTGGTCATATGAGGACATGCCTGGAGTGGACAGATAAATCATGGAACATCACATCCCAACTGACCCTTGAATCAAGCCGGTAAAACAAAAACTACGTCGCTTAAGGCCGGAATGGGTAGAAAAGGTCAAGGCTGAACTGGCAAAGTAGATTGAAGCTAAATTCCTAGAAGTGGTTGAATACCTGATGTGGATAGACAACATTGTCCCAGTAGTAAAGATGGATGACAAGGTCAGAGTCTGCATGGATTTCAGGGATCTGAATAAAGCCTCCCCAAAGGATGATTTCCCCCTACCCCACATTGATGTACTGGCCGACAGCGTAGCAAGGGCAGCTATGTATTCCTTCATGGATGGCTTCTCAGGCTATAACCAGATACTAATGGCAATAACCGACAAGCTCAAGATAGTATTCATCACTGAATGGGGCGTATACT
>CATIWQ010784409.1:0-26935 GCA_949673415.1 Euphorbia schlechtendalii
ATCCTACTAGTTAAATACTAGTTTCCATTTCTATAGTTTTATCAAACAATGAGCTCACATTTTATGGATTTGTGTGTTTACCTCTTGTAGTTTCTAACTTTCTTCCTTTGTTTGGACTTGAGCTTTTTCCTTTTTGATCTTTTTCGATTGTGTTGTCTCTTGTTTCACTTGATAAGTTTTCTTGCGTGCCATTTTTCTACTTGTTTGTTTTGTCAAAAAATTCAATATTAACAGAAATTACTCGATAATGACTTATTTTTTAGGTTTCGAAAACTGAAAATACTTACTGAATAACTGTAATGAATCTACGAAGGAGATGAACATTACTTGAAGACTTGAGAATTGAAATTGCTTGAAGTTTATCGTTTCGTGAGTTGAATGGCTGTAGAAATTATGTTCGGAAAGCTAGGTTTTATAGGCAGGAGATTCTCTGAGGGTGAGAGTGGGATCGTGAGATTTGAGAGTGGGATCGTGAGTATTTTTTTTAGAGTGGGAGTGAGAATGAAAGAGGAAAGCGTTACTGTATATGGAACGTATAGAAAGCGAAAGGTTTGGGTAGAACATATGAATTGAAAGTAAGAATGTTAATTGGGATAAAATAGTTAAGGCCCAAAACTTAGCCTGGAATTATTCCCAAATTTCGACCCATTTATATAATTGCCCCTAGATTTTAAGGTTTAATGTCTCTGTGAAGGTGAATCACATCTTTGCTATGACAAGAGAGTTTATGCAGGGATAAAAAATTGAAAACCAAATAAGAAGAAGGATAAGATGGAGGGATTCTCATAGTGGCAGCTTGCTTCTCAGTGATAAGAGCTAAAGTAAACTACGTTTAGCAGAGATTGATTTGCAAAGAAATTGAGACGAAATTCTGATACTCGCCAAGAAACTGAATGAAACTCCGATTAAACCAATTTTCACGTTTGAAACTCTGCAAAACAATTAGTTATAGAATCAGGATTAAAATTTGGCAGGATGTCAACGGGTATGCGAGGAAGAAGAAACGGTTGAAATTAGGGAATGGAAGAATTGAAAAGGAAGAGAAAACGGTTGAAATTAAGGAGAGGAAGAATTGAAAGGGAGGAGTTGTTTGAAAAAAGATGAGTATTCATTTATAAAATCTAAATTAATGGATTTTGAGAACATAGATATATAATGAGGATGAGTGTACACAATTATAATTAGTGGTACATTAGAGTCCTTTAAAACGACCGTAGAAAATCTAAATTAATGGGTTTTGAAAACATAGATATGATATATAATGAGGATGAGTGTACACAATTATAATTAGTGGTACATTAGAGTCCTTTAAAAGAACTGTAGAAACATTCAACATGATAATTTTTAATGATGAAATATTTTTTAATTATTTTTTACTAGCTTTTAAAATTATAAATGTCATTTTATTTCATACAAGAGACTAATACCTCTAATTTATTGTATTTGTCAGCCATGTTTCATTCAAGGAAAACCCGATATTATTCATAAAAAACATTCATTTTTAAAAGAGCAAAAGTAGCTCTAAAAGAAACTAGTACACACTACTTATGGAATAAGGTCGTTCATAGCATTCCAATGTATGAGAGTGTATTTTAGGATTTTTGACTTTAGCTTTAGCTCCAGCATATAAATTGGAAATGTAATAATTGTTTGCAGAGCCGGTTTTACGAATTTTAGGACCCTAAGTAAAATATTGAAAAAATATATGTGATTATGAATTTAATTTTATCATTAAGTTTAAAATTGTAAATAAGAATTTAATTAACGAACAAAAATTATATAATTAATGGTAAATACACTCAAATTTTACCAACAATAAAACATAGAAAAAAAATTTAAACTTAATCAATTAGTTAATTAATGTTTAATGATAATAATTATATTTCTTTAATTAATTAATTTATAACGTGATGTATATTTTCTAAATGAAAAAGAAAAATATATTATTACTTTTGTATTGGAAAGCAATATTAGGACATTTTACGAGTGGAATCCATTGCAAGTCGGTTCTGGTTGTTTGGTTAATTACAGGAGAACGTGGCAGCGTTACAGGTCAGTCAAATGATGGCACTCTGTGGTCTTCATCTCATAACATTGTGTGGCCTTCATTTGCCATTAATCCAAATTCGGATCAAAGCAACAGAAAGCTGACTGATTATGTCCATTTCTCAATTCTCTCTTTCGATTACTCCATGATGAGATTATCCCCAACCGTTCCACCCCTCACCAATTCCTATCGCTTCGCCGTATGTTTCACTCCGCATACTCGCAAATCTCTCTCAGTTAGAGCATCGAACCCTAACAGAGACAGTGATCAATTGGAAAATGACGATACTCCTGGTACCCAGAAACAATCCATTAGTTTGGACGACGTCAATCCGGTTGGTTTGGGGAGGAAATCTCGGCAGATTTTCGATCAAGTTTGGAGGAAATTCTCTGGTTTAGGTCAAATTTCCAGGACTACTCGTGCTGATGATAATGAGGCATTGGATGCTCTGCTCATCAGGGAGGGTCCATTGTGCGAATTCGCCATCCCTGGAGCTCAAAATACTACTGTTCTTGTTGTTGGTGCTACCAGCCGCATTGGGCGGATTGTTATTCGAAAGCTTACTCTTAGGGGATACACTGTTAAGGTACTACTCTGTCTCGATTTCGATCTAGATCTTTGTGTGTATTTATTTGTATTCCTCAATTGGTTTTTGTTTTTTTGGGGTAGGCTTTGGTTAGAAAGACTGATCAAGAAGTAATTGAGTCGCTACCTAGATCTGTGGAGATTGTTGTGGGGGATGTGGGTGATTCATCTTCCTTAAAGGAAGCCATTGATGGCTGCAACAAAGTTATTTACTGTGCCACTGCTCGTTCTACCATTACAGGTGACCTTTTTCGAGTTGATCACCAAGGAGTTTCCAACCTCACCAAAGCGCTACAGGTTTCATACTTTATCTTCTTTAGAAATTTCTGTATGCTGTTTGTGATTGAATAAGCCTTGTTCTAAAATCTTGTTTTAATTGGAATTAGGACTATAACAACAAACTAGCTCAACTACGAGCAGGAAAAAGCAGCAAAAGCAAGCTTCTGCTTGCAAAATTTAAAACTAAGGAATCATTGAGTGGGTGGGAAGTTTGCCAAGGAACTTACTTCCAGGATGCAATTGCTTCTAAGTATGATGCTGGGATGGATGCTAAATTTGAGTTCACTGAGGCTGGTGATGCAGTTTTCTCAGGTAATAAATAGCTGGTGGTTGTGTTTGGTGTCCTATTTTAAACTCTAAGGGCCTGTTTGGGACCGTTGTCAGAGTTGTTGTTGCAAATAGTTCCACATACAAACTTTTAATAAACAACATATTTTGGCATTGGACAAAAGATTTTGATTGTTAATACTAATTATTTAGGAACTGTTTGCTTTTATGTTCCAAAACATTTTGGGACAGTAGCCAAGAAAAGCTTGAAAATGGAGCATTTTGGAAAAGCAGCCTGGGAAAGCAATTCCAAACGCTACTTGCACAGGCACTTGCAAGTGGTTGTTGCTTAGGCTAAATGATTTCTACCTTTGAGTTTTAGTTTTCTTACTCTCTGCATTGCCATCTTTTTTCCCAAGGGTATGTATTTAACAGAGGTGGGTATGTTGAACTATCGAAAAAGCTCTCTCTTCCTCTGGGTTACACTCTTGACAGGTACACAATTCTTGAATATCTTTGTCCTTTTCTTTATCAGTAAATGGTGGATGCTGATACAATCATTCTCTTATATTGTTGTGTTAGATATGAAGGTCTGGTGGTGTCAGTTGGAGGAAATGGAAGGTCCTATGTTTTAATTCTCGAGGCAGGTCCTTCTGCTGATACAACTCAAAGCAAACTTTATTTTGCAAGGATTAACACCAAAGCAGGATTTTGCAGAGTAAAGATCTCACTCACTCTTTGATATTGGTGTCTGCCTCAGTGCTATCAATCTGATTCTGAACTTCTTCTTTTGTTGGGTATTCTTAAATATACTTAATGTTAACCGTCTCTGCGAATGGCTGGCAGGTCAGAGTGGCGTTTTCTTCATTTCGTCCTGTGAAACCAGATGATCCTCCATTAGACCCTTTCCTTGTGCACACATTGACCATACGCTTTGAGCCTCGAAGACAGGTTTGTCTCAATTTCGGATATTACAGATTCCCAAATGCTTTGCATTTTACAAGTTGCAATTTGCTGATGAAATTTTGGACTTTATGCTTTGATTATTACTAGAGGATGAATTTTGTAAAGTGGTCTGGTATTTTGTGCTGAAAAAAGCTTGATTGGTTTTTATTTTATTTACCAAGTGATTGATATAATTTCTAGTTAAGGATTGAGAACAGGGCGATGATCTGGAAAGTCTTACTCGAGTAAAATTGATTTCCCTTTTCTTTTATTCGTATGCTTTGGTCATTTGTAAAAAACTCGCCCTGTAATGGAAACTGAACTTTTTGCTCCAAATTTCTTGCTTTTGATAATATTTGACTTGTTCTCTTACTGCTGTCACTTTTTTCCTTAATTGTCTGTAAATGTTACAAAGCCCTGGCTTGTAGGCCTCGGAACAGAAAAGTTATAAACTTGAAAAGATTTTCTAAACATTTTTTTAATTACACAAGGAAATAGAATTTTTTTTTAAATAGTTTCTTAATTGGAGGAAATACTTAATATTTCTTGGCAAGTTGGCTTCGGTTGAAGTTAAGGCATTGACTCCTAATGCTTTTTTAACTTCCATATTTTGAATTATTCTTGTAAGTTGGCTTTAATTGTTGACTTGGTATCTAGTTACTATAATTGCAACTATCACTGGCTCTAGGATTTGAAGTATTTCTTTTATATGTGGTTGAGTTGTTGTGCTGGCCTTTTTCCTTTCATGATATATACTTTATTGAGACTCCTTGTATAATTGAAGGAGTAAAGGAGGATACTTGGTATATCTGGTTAGCAACTAATCTAATGCTTAGTTCGCAATTTAGCTTTACTATCTTGTTTTATGTTATTGCTGTAGAGAACTGTTGAAGGACCTACTGCAGGAAAAGAAGATCTGAGAAGCTTTAAGCTCATTTTGGAATATATAAAAGCTTTGCCTGTAAGCCTTGTTGCTTTTTTATTTTCATTCTGTTACATTTATCTTTGATTGTCACCTGATGTTCCGGACTCTTCTAAATGGTGGCCGCACCTGTGTCGACACGACACTGATACGGACACGAAATCCGTGTCAGATCCGGCAGTGGACATGGCAGAAGTGCAGGTTAGGGTTTGGTTGAAGAGGTTGAGGATGAAGACCAGAGGAAGGAAAAACAGATTTGAATGCTTCCTTCTTTATTTTTTAATGTGGGCCAACATTAATAAGGCATAAGTCACGTGATTGAGAATAAATGGCCGAATATAATTTTCTTTTTTATTTTTGAACATAACTAATTGAGGCTATAAGTCAGTAATTAATTGGATTTTCTTAATTTGATGATGAGAATTACATATTTCCTATTTTTTATTTAATAATTATTTTTAATTAACCATAACTAATTATTTATCAAACAGATTTTCTTAATTTTTTGAATTAGTGATTAATAACAGAAATATCACTTTTAAAAAAATTAGTTTCTATGTATATATATGTTTTCTTTTTTCTATTTTTGCCATGTCTCCATACCCGTGTCCAAATATCGGATAGTGTCCACGTGTCCAAACATTTTACACTTGCTGTTACCCGTATCGGACACTCATAAATGAGTCCATGTAACATAGCTAAAGTTCAGGTCATGTGGAAAACAGTGTTTTTCTTGACAAAATTCACATATTTCTGTAAAAGGTTAGACTTGGACCAGGTTAATGCGACAAACCTAAGATCATTACTATAGACATTCAATGTCCTGAATTTTACTGTGACTGCCACTGACACAAATAGAATTTCTGAAGCTACTGGTTTGCTTCGCATTATTTCATCTTCGATGATGGAATTGGTTAGATTGAAGGAAGGCATTGAATATGGAAATAATTGCTTGTTACTTGTCCCTCCTGTTAAATACTTCAGTACCTAATTATATAGCTCAAGTCTAAAAGAATGGTAAAAATTATGTTTCAGCAATCTGTAGGGTGCAGTTTTTTAATGTGCAGCTTTAGATTTTTTTATATTGTTATTGGATTTATTTGAAAGAAGTATATTAATTTATGCAGAGTGGGCAAGAAACGGACTTTGTTTTGGTCTCATGCACAGGGTTAGGAGTTGAACCTAATAGAAGGGAGCAAGTTCTAAAAGCCAAGAGGGTTTGTGATTTAGTGCTTTAATGTATATTTTTAAAAAGTCTTTTGTTGCCAATTCCTGGTCAAATTTTCTCCAGGCTGGGGAAGATTCATTGAGGCGATCTGGCCTTGGATACACAATCATTCGCCCTGGTCCTCTCAAGGTAATCAACTCACCTCAAGGCTTTTTGTGTATGTGATGTTTTCAGTACCATCGAAAAAGTTAATATGTACACCGAAAATGTTACATGTAAGCAGTTGGGTTATCACAAAAGAAGTACAAATGTTTAGACTATTAATAACAAACTTGGGCATAAAGACCATTTTTGGCCCTATGATATGATCAATTTGCTCAATTGGTCCCTCTGCTATATATGTTATTCAGTTGGACCCGGTGCTATTTAGTTTCTTACCTTTTTGGTTCTTTTAGTACATATTATGTTGTATTTTGTTAAAAAAGTTTTTACCACATAATGTCCAAAGATGTTAAATAATTGTGTACCACAAGGACCAAATAGGTAACAAATGTGTAGAACAAGGACAAAAAAGGTAACTATATACATAACAAAAGGACAAAATGGATAACATTTATAGCTGAGGGACCAAAGGAGGAAACTTGCTACACCACTGGGCCCAAAAAAGACTTTATGCCAACAAACTTGCAATCATTGCACAATGTTATACTGTAATTTACGAAGATCCATGATATGAAGTATGGTTCTGTTGTCTATGTTAAAACTGTTGTACAATTGAGGTACATAACTGAAGTTTTTTCTATCAGGAAGAGCCGGGTGGTCAACGAGCACTTATATTTGACCAAGGAAACAGGATTTCTCAGGTGCAAAAAAGCTTTTTGTTAAATAAAAGTAGGAAAAAATGTGGATTCCTTCTATTTCTAATGGCAATAATCATTAATTCAGGGAATAAGCTGTGCTGACGTGGCTGATATATGCGTTAAGGCATTGCATGATCCAACTGCGAGGAACAAAAGCTTTGATGTGAGTAGAAGCATTCTGCCTTTAGAACGAAAATAGTTGAGCAGATATTTTCCATGGATTAATTTTATTTGATCGAAATGCAGGTTTGCTATGAATTCGTTGCTGAGCAAGGAAGGGAGCTGTACGAATTGGTAAAAAATCATTACATCACAAATGTCGGAATATACAACTTGTTAATTAGAATGGGTACCAATTAATACATAATTATCATCACATTTATAATTTTTTGTATGTTTGTTACAGGTAGCGCATTTGCCCGACAAAGCAAACAACTATTTGACACCAGCATTATCCGTTCTTGAGAAAAACACGTGACAATCTTATTTCTTCTGTCATACGAAAAGGCACTCATTGTTTTTATATTTATTTGATGTTGTAACATATATAGGGCTCAAAAGCGTTTTTGTTTGGTGTATATTACCCTGTAAATCACTTCATAACTGTATATCTGTAAAAGTATAAGTTTCGGTTCCTTGTAATATACGCAAATTTTATCGTTAGAGGTGATATAATTGGTTACAATTGTCGAAATTAGGTTTGGTTCTGAATTGGCAGCCCCAAATTGGTAAAGGGCACCGTAAAAGGACTGCATGTTGCTCGGAAGCTGGTGGGCATCAGAAAATGTGTAAAAAACAAATTTATTAATCTTTACAACTTTTATGTCTTACAAGATATTTACAACTTTTATGTCTTTTCGTTTTATTTTTTGGCACTACATGGGAAATGAGAAATAGATGCGAAAACAAAAAAGAAAACAACTGAACAGAGATAAAAACAAAGAGAAAAACATCTACATTGTAAAGATGAGAAGAGGATTCCTAGAGAAGACAAGAGGATTCCAATATCTCAACTTCAGCAGGTGCAAAAGGAGCCAGTTTTGCACTGGAATTGTGTAAAAGCGCTTATGTGTATGTGATGCCTAATGTTTTGATGATGTTTCTAAAATGATGATTGGAATCCTTCATTTGCGAGTCATCAAATGTATTAACTATATCAAAGAAGTTTGATTGAAGAATAACATTAAAAATCCCCGGAAGCTGGAGACCTACCTGTAAGGACTGCCCAAGCTTCAGCAAGAAAGGGTTGGCATTTGCCCATGTTAAACATAACAACCACAAATCACCCCGGACTCGAATAATCTACATTTAACTTCACCCAACCATTGACAAATATGAAAAACAACCTATATAATATGGACTTGGGTACGAGTATCGGATACGGATGCCGATCCCAGTGCCGGTATGATATTTTTGAATTTTAGGATACGAAAACACCTCCTAGCATTGGACACAGTTACAGGCGTACGAAAAATAAAAATAAACAGTAAATCTCAAAAATAAACAAGTGCATAGAGATAAATGTATTCGGAATAAAAGAGAAAACTGTTGGGCAAATATAAAATTAAATTGTTTGAGTTTGGATTCACATAAAGAGATAACTATTAAGAAAAAAAGAGAAAATCATAGGGTAAAGATAGAGTTGAAGTGTTTGAGTTTACACACAATTCTATTTAAAACTAATTTGTGTTTTCCGGAAGTAACTTTTTGGGTAATACAAGAAATTAAGACATTTGGGCTCCCACTTTTTGCAAATCGGTAAAAGAAGGAAAATTGTCACTTCTGCACTTCTTACCATTTCAATATTTCAACCCAATTGTCTCTTAATTATTAGAAGGTTATGTTTTATTTCTCAAACATATGACCGAATATATTTCGCACGTTCTTTGCAAATTCAAACCACTACCGCAAGCTCCAAATTCTGGAAAACTAAAATTGTAATTTCTCTCGCACGATTCAACTATTTCCGCCATTTCTATTCCATTAAAAGCTTCGATTAACTCTGACTTCCATCACATAACCAAGCCACTTATTGCCTCATCGACGATTCATGATTAATCAAGCAACAGGAAATCGAAGAAATGAGGTAACATTCCAAAACTCTATAGTACTCTTTGAATGATGAATTCCTAATTCTAATAAACTATTTGTCACAAAAACAGTTCAAATGGAACCAAAGGAAAAAAAGCGCAACAATAAAACCATATCGGAAAGAAACAAAATGAACAACTAGATCAACCAAGAGTAAAAAAAAGTTAAACATAACAGCTGCACTATCATATCTCAAAAAATTTCAGAAAAACATAGATATTAAAGAAAACTAGTACATGCATAGAGTTTTGCTAAACACGTGCTATACTTGAAATATTACCAGTAAAGATTTATAATGTCACCCTTATATGGTTGTTCAATATCTCATATATGTATGAAAATTGGAAATGCTATATGTTATATGTATTATCAATGAACAGAATGTCGGATATTTATACGTTAAATATTAGTTTTACATAACTGTTATATGTATGTTATATATTTTTTCCATGACTATTATATGCATTTTATATGCCTGTTAGAAGATCTTATGGGTGTGAGAGAATATATTCACAGAATAAAGAAAAAATACATTGTTGTTATATGTTGTTACATGTGATCAAGGCTTAAAGTCGTGAGAAATTACATATAAGAATAAGCTCGTATGAACATGTCTGTTAGAAATGATAGACGTGTGTACTGTAGAAAATAATCAAATAATTTATAATAGAATAAGCATATGTTATACGTAAATCATATACAAAACTAGTATATATATGATAAATGTTTGTTACGTCGATTAAATTGGTTTGTTCATTGTGATTAGTTGAATTGGTTTGATCTCATCTACAATGGAACGACACCTTTTCATGATTGTTTGATTTCCAAAAGGTGTTTTTTCATCTGACAGTTGATGGCGGTTGATGGTGGTTGATCATTCTCATCCGGCGATTAAAAGAAGAGAAGAGTTGACCAAAAAACCGTCAAGGTCACGACCGCGAATGTATGTCGCGACCATGAATACTTGGTTGATAACTTTCTGTTGTGAAGGTTAACAAGTCACGACCGCGATATATGTGTCACAATCGTGACATGCCTTTTTCACATGATTCCTCTTTACGATTTTTACCGATATTTGACATCTTTGATCCTTTGCCAAATTCTTAAGTTCCATGCATCTTTTTGCATAGATTTCCAACTTTAATCATTTTTCTTCCAAGATTTACCTAGTACCTGCATTTGCATAAAAAAACAACTACATGCCATGTGAAATCTTTTATATAAAGTATAAAATGACTTAAACCATAATGTTTAATGATTGAAAATATCATGATTATAAGTGGAAATATACACTTATCACACCCCCACACTTAACTTTTGCCTTGTCCTCAAGGTAACAACAAAAGTGTAAGAACTAGTAATCCAAGTTCATACCTTATTTGGCGAAAGACTATTGTAGTGATTACCACATTTGACATTGCATAATACTCAAGTCAAGTAACATCATTTCCCAGAAATTAGTAATGTGCAATTCATATAGTCTAGTTGCATACCTTTGCTCTTAATGGAGGTTCAACCGAATCGCGTCTTTATATAAGTGTTATATACATGCTCGAATATTTCCATCTCTTAAGTATAGCATAAAGTATAAAGTACAAAGGAAGCACATTTTGAATAATTTTGATCTCAAGGCATTTTTAGGTAACCTAGGATGCTAAACATATAGTGGTTGCATTTTATGCTCCATACCACTCTCCCCTTTTTCAGTGATTGCATTTTATGCTCCATACCACTCTCTCATTTTTTTTCTTTTAAGCATATGTTTTTTGAAGTACTTTGTACTTTGCACCCATTTTTCGTGCTATGCTACTTTTCCTTTTTCACTCATTGAATGGTTGCGGTTTCTGCTCCGTACCATTCCTCACCTTTTGCATAACTCATTGATTATCCTCTCTTTCTTTTGATTTTTCTCTCAATACCCTCATCCTTTATTAATCAATTTCAAAGTATTATGGCTATAATTTCCCGACACTTTAAAGACACTCAATACTTATAGGACTTATTCAAGATTTGCATATAAAACTCATAGTAAGAACACTACTGGATATTAATCCACTTAAACTTATCGGTAGCATTAAACTAAAACTATACAGCTTATACTAATTCATGTTGCATTTGAATGTATATCGAAACTTACTTAGAATGTTGCTTTCGAATGTTACTCACCACTCATCCTTGCCAAATTAATGTTGTGCTAATAAGCGCTCAATTTCAACATGCGCTTAAACTCGAAATAAAATTGTTTTTCTAACTTTGCACTAACATCGAACTTGTAATACCTAACACTCAAAATAACCTTGGACAAATGTTAGTATTGTATAGGTATGGATAATGTATAAATAACACAATAAAAATTTTCAAATTCTTCAATTTTTTTCATTTTATTTAATTTTTTTGGATTTTTGGGATTGTTTTACAAACGCCCCCCACACTAAAGAACACAATGTCCTCATTGTGGAATACTTTATCAAAATTGAAAATATAAACTTAATCACACACAACTGAAAAGAAATGAAAATAAAATAAAATAATTTGAACCCATTTTACTCATCTGAACTTGAATCTGGAGGACTCGGTGAGATTTCCAAATTCTACATTTTGAAGTATGTATTCAACTTGATGTTCAATGAAATGTTGGATTTCGTTAGTTGATGAACATCTTGCTGTATGGAAGCAATGTCTAGGTATGCTTGGTCAACATCTTTCATGAACTTTCCTCACCAAGCATCATGTGTACTTTCGGAGGCTTGTCTTGAACTACTAATTCCGAATTTAACTTCTTCAACATCTTCATCTTATTGGTTCTCTCGATAAGTAGATCCATCTGTCGGTCTAAGCTTCCTTACCCTTACTCCATATGGTAAAAACATAAATTTTTCATCTTCTTCTTTGACCAATCCTGCTCTCTTCATATACACTCCACCCATAAAGTTAAATCTTTCTCTTAGACTATATTGATATGGTAGTTGGTTCTTCGCACCCAAAATAATCCCGCAAATCGTATTTGCCCTCCACTTCTAGCCTTTTTATGTGTAGTAAGAATTGCAATGGTACTTTACCCATCTGTGTTCTTTAGCCTAATTGAGTTAGAACAAAAACTCGTTGAGTCATACAATCATTCCACATGTTAGTCATACTAAGTATCCTAACCCTTCGCGGCTCACTGAGAACATTATGTGCCCTGCTGAGTATGTTGCACGTTGTGCTACATTGTATAGCAAATGTGTGAATTTGGGAAACACTTTTAAGTGAAAAGATATTTAATGGATTAGTTAAGTATTGTCAGTTTCCACAATGAATTAGGTTCATGTAATTATTTTAGATGCTATGTATCCATATTCTATATACAAAATGAGGTTCAATGTACAAAATCACAATTTATAATTTTTATGGGTATTAGCAAATATTGAATATTTAAATAAAATCAATTTGGACCCGTTAAATTCTTAAATACGAATTTTTAACAAAGTAATCATCATACTTATATATACCAATATGATGAATTGATCATGACAATTATAATCACATCTATTGTATTTAGCCAAGATACTTGGTAAAATCTCTTAATTTTTACAATTGTGACTCAAAGCGCGTTAAGGCCCAATGGTCAATAACCATTTTTCAAAATATACTATTTTGCTCCCACTCGAATTAGGGCATCAATATTACAAAATTTAGCACCCCAACTATAAACGATACCACAGTTTATTTAGGCTAATTTCACATTTAACATATTTAATTAAATTTGTATATAAATGCCAAAAGTTAAAACTTTAACTTTTAAATTCTAACTAATTATAATTTACAATTTAAAAATATTAGAATTTATGACATTGAACTAACAAAATAACTAGAATGTTATTTTGATATATTTCGGTTTAGCTGCTTAAAAACACTTTAAAATAGACTTTGTATAATAAAATACACATTGAATTTATCTAGATGTTGAGTATATTTGAACAGAGCTTTAGCACTTAGGAAATTACAAATTTGAACTGCAGCCTTCGAGCTCCTTTTATAGGCAAGGATTGAAGTAGCCGTTGCTAACTTTTCCTTTATCTCGTTTAATCTTCAATTTATCTTCTCTTGCAGTCTTCATAAATCTTCCAATTTGAGACATATTTGAACTAATTGTGAGATATATTTGTAGTCGTTGATGAACGATATTAATCAGTAAATTTGTGAAATTAAATAGTTGATGAAAATATCGCGAAACCTCAAACTTCAATTTGATTCTATCTTTAGAGAGATCGGCCCAACCTGCTACATGACTTCATTAGATTAGCTTCAAGATCTGACATTGACAGATTTGTGGGGCTATATCTGAAATATGGTGAGACAATCCATTTTACTTGGATTTTAGTGTTTTCGAGCTGACATTCCTTACTTACAACTTTTCTCTTGGACCATATAATTATTCTCTTTTGCTTTTGTATCATATCATCTTTGAGACATGAAAAGCATCAACAAGGAATATTTTTTCCAAAAATAATCGTTAAAAGCATAAGCATTATCACAAAGTTAACTTAAGATACTCAGCATATAAGACTATAATATATTGTTGAGTGATTTCGTATTTTACCTCTGATGAGTATAATTTTACTCATCAAATTGCATTAGTTATTATTTATACAAGTATTTAGCTTAGCAGGGCTGATACTAAAGTTAATCTAAACAACTAACTACAATACTAACTTAACTATTGCTTTCATTATGTTTTACATTCTCAAAAACTTTATCTCAAGATTGTTGAGCAATCTCTTGAGCTGGGTTCAACATTTATAATACATGTAAGGTAAATGCAAAGAGTTTGTCCCTAAAACACAAATGTATTAGAGATCTATCCGAAACATCGTAAACTATTAATAACTATCATATATATATATATATATATACACAAAAGGGGATGTTCCATAGCATTATAAGAATTTAATAAAATTGTAGCTAGATTTGAAATGTATGTAAGGTAAATGCAAAAGCTTTTATCTTGAAAAAAACAATCTATTAGAAAACTTTTGAAAACCTAGTAAAAGGTTATTAAGTAATTCGATCGAATGAGTCCTAAATATCAATTAAAATGCACAAAAATGAATTTCTCATAAAATTACAAGGAATTTAACAGAAATCTAACTGGATTATATAGCATTTTAAGATTTCATAAAAGTCGATCATAATAGATTTCTAACAGAAACGCAATAGGTTTCAATCATTTATAAAAAAAATATATCACAATGGATGATGTTTGAAAGATAAAAAAAAGATTGATTAAATTATTTTAAAGCGGCATGTAAAAAATGAATGGTTTGAAAGATAGATGCAAAACTGAAAAAAATAGACATTTCAAAGACTGCAAAATTGTAAATATAAATTAGTATTAAGTGAATGTACAAAAGTGTGCTGAATTTGTACAACTCTTTTTGACATATACCCTTATATGAAAAGTTTCTCAGTCCATAGTAAGTTGACCATATCTAGCTACATATAATTTGATATGGCATAGGAAGTACTTTAAGGTCCACTTTTTTCCTTACTGCACCACCAACATCTTCTGTCATATCCAGGGTTTCAGGTGTAAGTCCATCAGCAAGTTTCCAATCGAAATGATATAACAAGCTTGTGAGAATAAGTTCCATGTTTGTTATGCCTAATGTAATCCCAGGACATATTCTTTTTCCTGCACCAAATGGTACTAGTTCAAAAGTGGTGCCTTTATAATCAATTGCACAATCTCGAAATCTTTCCGGGCAGAACTTTTCTGCATCAATCCAAGTATTGGGATCTCTTCCAATTGCCCATGCATTTACAATAACTCTAGTTTTGGGATCGATATCATAATCACCGATCGTTGTTTTTGCTCTGCATTCTCTTGGAATCATAGCTCCCGGAGGATGTAATCTAAGAGTTTCTTTTATAACTAACTTTAAGAATTTCAAATCTCGAATTCTTGATTCATCAACTCTCCCTTTTTCATTAAAAACTTGTCTCACCTCTTCTTGTGCCTTTTTCATTTCTTTTGGATTCTTCATCAACTCTGCCATCGCCCATTCCGTAACCTTAGACGTTGTTTCACTCCCAACAGCGAACATTTGCTGCAATACCAAAAATTGATATTAGTCATTTAATCGGAAAAAATATAAATATTCAAATAATATTTTTCAATCTTGAATTTATACTTACCAAAATTGATGCTTTGATACGTTCATTAGTTAATGGTACTAGAAGGTTTCCAGTTCTATGTAGATTTAACAAAACATCTAAAAGGTTATCAGCTTCAAAATGCTCATCAGCCTTACGTTCATTAATAATGTCTTCAAGTATCTGGTCTGCCTCCTTATGTAACTTCTCTGGTTTCTTCTTAATTCCAGTGACATAGTGAAGCAATTTACAAGAAGGAAAAGCATCGGCAATACCAAAACTCGTAGCCGCTTCATTCACACCGTCCACAATACTCAGCAATCTTTCTTTATGCTTACAATTCTTACCAATGGCTATTGTTATCATGATTGATGTGGTTAATTCAAAAATGACCCTAGTAAGATTTGCAGGTGATCCGCCTTTTGAACGAAGGAAATTGATAGCATTTGAAACTTCATCATCACGGATCGAACTGAAAGACTTGACTTGTTTGGCACTAAGAAATTCGAGTATCCATATCTTCCTCATTTGTCTCCAGTGATCTCCATAAGACCCGAACAAGATATCCATACGGTTATAAAGGACAATTTGTGCATCAAACACAAGTGGTCGTTCAGCGAACAAGTCGCCTTTAGTTTTCATAACCTCCTTGGCTGCCTCAGCTGATGAAATGACAACGACCGGAATTTGGCCGAATTTAAGACCCATAACGGGTCCATAAATCCGAGCCAAGTTTCGGAAACGTTGATGAGTAAGATCAGAAGATGGAAATAAGTGAGGAATGTTACCTAAAAAAGGAAACTTCAATGGTCCTGGAGGAGGAACGGAATTTTGATTGTTTTTCTTCAGTATCCTTAAAACCAATAAGATGAAAAGCAGAAAGCTTATAAGAATGGGAAAAGGGCGGATTTGTTGCTGCTCCATTAATTCTTGCTGAAGAAAGTGATGGTTTTTTTAATAAGGAAAATAAATAAAGCACTTAAACTAGATGCCAACAAATTATACATGTTTCGGGGGAGTTCATATTACATGTGAATTCAATTCATGTGAAGAGGTGGAGGTTTGGCTTTGTTTTTGGAGTTTAGGACAAGTGTCTTTTGCAATGGAAAAATGATGACATTTGTATTCATTAAGTAATGACTCTACATTAGTCTTGGATTGCACGTTTTATGCTAATTGTATAGCATCCTATCCGGAACAAAACACATTCTAGAGGAGAATGGGCTGTAAATGAACATAGTAGCTCGGCGTATTTTGAGTATGGCTCGACTCGATTTCTAAACGAGTAACCTGAATATGAATTTTGGGGTCATTGTAACAATGAGTTCTTGAACATGTCAAAGTTTGATTTCAAAGCTTGTAAACAACCTCAATTAGATCAGGTTTCTGAATTAGTTCATGAACTTACTCAATAAAATGTCATAAACTAGCTAAATGTGCATATAGAAGTTCAAGTTCATCACTGAGTTATCATAACCTAAATTTGTAAGATTTATTGATTTTGGAGATTTTTTGAATATTTGTTGACAACTAATTTAATGCAGCTGAAAAGGAACATGAAGTATCAAAGTTTATTGACATCAATAAAAAATATTCTTCTATCTTATAAATCGCAAATTGTAATATGATTATAAAAAAATCATAAGAAACATTTTTTTATTCAATATTTATCATAAACAAAAATTACCCAATCCTATTACATCAAAACCTTTTTACAGGGAAATTATTTAAAATGAAAACAATAAATATTAAATAACTAAATTCCAGAGTATAATAAACTTTCTAAGTAGGAATATTATCAATTAAAAATTATCACAATGTTTTCTTAAATATAAATACAATTTTGCTACTATTCCTAACTAGAAATTGATTCTATGTTAAATTATAATCCTGGTTAACTTGTAATTTACATCATTTGTTCTAGGTTGAACAAAATTCGTTCACATATTTTCTTGTGATAGATAGAAACAAAAATATGCAAAAACTTTATGTATTTTTCTCAATTTTTTTTAACACAAATCTTATATTTTTTCACTTAGCTTTTTTCAAATTATTTATAAATTTTCTTTAGTTAAATAAAAAAAAAAATGCAAACTAATGAATTTAAACGATATATACGATCCTCGCAATTTTAATGTGCTAGTTTCCCTATTAATTTTGGTCCTCATCAGTGAAGTTATCATTAAACTACAAAACTTATGCAATATTGCAGGTCTCCTCCTCTTCAATACCAAATGATGTAGCGGGAATGAATGAAAAATGATAGATAACTGAAATCTGCTGATATCGTAATTTCAATATAAAAACAATTCTTCTAACAATCCAAATAATCTTAACTTTTAAGATGATTTTTCAAAAGAAATATTTTTTATTCAATATTCATCATAAATAAAATCTAACTAATCCTATTACATCAAAACCTTTTTACAGGAAAAGTATGATAAAAGACAATAATAACTATTCAATAACTAAAATCATAAATATAATTTTCTAAATAGATAAATCCCACACAAGAAAATTATCAATTTACAATTATTACAATATTATTTTCGAAAATATAAATATAATTTTGATTTCTATACATAACAAAAAATTGATTTCACGTGAAATTGTAGACCTGGTTGCTTGTAATCTGCATCATAATTTCACCAAATATTTTCAAGCAACTGATTTTGATATTATATGATGTATTGTATATGTTAAATTTAATATTCTTTTTATATTTGATAAAAAAAAAAGAGATGTAATAAATTAAAGTGTTGATAGTGAGTCAATTGTGGACTAACTACCAGTTGAAAGAGCCAAGCTTGTGTGAAACCAACTTATTTGTGATAACAATTCAACCGTCACTAAAATTATTGTCACAAAAGGATATTTTTGTTACAATAAAAAATTTGTTGTCACAAAAATTTATTTTATGAAATTTCTATTAGAAAATTGTCACATTTAATAGATGTCTTGTCATGATATTTTATAATGGTAAGTGATAAATTCTTGTGACAACGTAAGTTGTAATCAATAATTTAGAAAATGTAACAATAAAAATTTACTGTCACAAAAACTGTTTTGGTAATAACATAAAAAGTTTGCTTCAAAAAATAAATTATTTATGTGACAATAATTTTAATTTGAAACAAAAAAAATGTTAGCTACAAACAATGGATGCCAAAAAAACCATTTTGGTGACAACATAAAAGCTTGTTACAAAAAATTTAATATTTTTGTGACACTATTTAATTGAAACAAAAAATATGTCAACTACAACTAATGGTTGTCACTAAAAGTTTTGATATGTGACAATAAATTATGTATTGGCACAAAAAATTATATGTGTGACAACATAATATATATTTTTTATTAGTTTTATGATAATAAGTTTAACTTGGAACAAATAAAAATACTTCAGTGATAAGTTATAGTTGTACCTAAAAGTATTCAATATTTTACAATAAAGTTTTAAATGTCACAAATACAATTAGTGTCATAACATAAAAACTTGCAACAGAAAAATTATTAGTTTTGTGACAAAACTTGAAACAAAGAAATATTATAGTCATAAGTCTTGATTGTAACTAAAAGTGTTTTATATGTGACTATAATTTAATATGTAACTAAAATATTATAGTTATAAGTCTCAATTGTAACTAAAAGTATTTAATATGTGACAATTCATACAATTTTAAAATTTATGTGTTATACGAGAAGTTACAAAGAAATCATAAGAAATGTACGAGAAATTTATATATTATATGAAAAATTAAAGAAAAATGTATAAATGAAATACATGATTGTATCTATAAAAAAAATCTACAAAGAAGATTAATGAAACTATAGTAATATGAAAATTTATGGAA
Source organism: Euphorbia schlechtendalii (assembly GCA_949673415.1). NCBI lineage: Eukaryota > Viridiplantae > Streptophyta > Magnoliopsida > Malpighiales > Euphorbiaceae > Euphorbia > Euphorbia schlechtendalii. The sequence goes on from CATIWQ010784409.1 coordinate 19,154, forward strand.
AATTAATATGGAAGTTTTAATAAAGTAATATGTGTTATGAAATATTATAAGAATGATATATGAAACATATAAGAACATAAAAAAATTATAAATACTCTGAAAAGTTATTTAAACATGTATATAAAAGTTTTAAAATACATGAAAGTTATTAAAAAAATACATAAATAAGTCATAGGCTCTTTGTAAGTTATAGAAAATGTATATGCGAGGTTATGAAAATCTAATAGAAAATGTTAAGCAAAGTTAAATTCATACGTTTTATAAAATTTATATAAAAATTATACTAAATGTGTAGAAGACGCTACAAGTTAATTGAAAGCTCATACGAAAGTATAAACTATATGATAAGTAATATAAAAGGTATATGAAAGTTATAGGTTATATGAAAAAGTGAAAGAAAAGTTTTGAAAAATGTACAAGAGAGGTGTTGGAAAGTTATGTAGGCTTTGTGAAAATTACAAAAAAGTATTGATATGTTATAAGTTTAAAAAAAAGTTGTATAAAAAGTATGGGAAAGTTACATTTTATATTAAAGATTATAGAAACAACATGGAAAACATATATTTATGAATATGTAATATGAAAAGTTGTAGATTAAGTGTAGGAAACTTGAATCAAAGTTATTACAAAGTAATATGTGTTATGAAATATCATAGAAAATAGGTCAAATGCATCATTACCCGCTGAACTTAGTACAATCCGCCGGATGCCACATCGAACTTACAAAATCTCCAGTTACCTTCTTTAACTTGGTAAAAAAGAACCAGTTAACTCCCTCATGCTGAGTTGGCAATCTATGTGGTACAATTTGACCTTCAAAGCAAGTGAACCTTTTATTATATTTTGTATTTCAAAAACTCTTTTTTATACTACAAAAAATATCATTTTCTCTTTATAAAAAATTAATGAGATAGCCACCACCGTCGGAGGAAGTTCAACAATTTCGTCGGAGGAAATCCGACAGTTTGGTTGGGAAAGCTATGCAAAAATGTAAGTTATGAAGCTTAAATCAAAATGTAAAGTAACATTCATTTATTGAAAATCAATTACTCTGGTATATCAAAACCTTCAAAACAAATCATCTATTGGAATTCTACTCATCTCAAACCACTACCAATATCAAAATCTGAAAACTAAGATCCTAAGAAATGGGCGAGATTGACAAAATAGCGACCCACACAAACCCGGCATAAATAAAGCACATTATAATAATTAATATGCTTTTTTCACTCTGTAAACTCGTCGATTTACACAGAAATGGGCGAGATTGATGATTATAATGAGTAGGCGGCAACAGAGAAAAAATGATTATTATTCTTAAGTTTGAAATTTGATTTCAATTGCTCAAACACTTATTTGGGGTTTCTATGGAAATTAATTTAAAAACAGGTACAATCAAGGGAGTGGTGGGGCTGAAGAGATTATGGAAATGAAAGTGTACTCATTTTTATGAGTTTTCAAGTTGGAGAGATGTTGAAAAGGAAGAAGATGGAGTTTAAGAGAGATGGATTTTTGGTTTTTTTATTTTCTTAATAAGTATGCCACGTATCACAATTTTATTGGTTCGAATTTTTAAACCTTAACTTGTGGCATCACATGCAGCCAGTGTAATACACTCTCCAAAGTGAGAGTGGTTGAGTGACGATGAGAGGGGTATCTGGTTTACTTTTGGCAAGTTGAGGGAAGTAATTGAACCTTTTATAAGTTTGGGGTGACATCCGGAATTGAATCAAGTTCAAGAGAGTAATGATGCATTTGACCTAGAAAATATACAACACGTTTACATAAAATATAAGGAAAAGATATATGAAAATTTTAGAATCCATGAAATGTTATAGAAAAGATATTGGAAAGTTAAAAGATAATAATCATAGGTATAAATTGTATTGGAAATATATAAGAAAATCAAATAAAAGTTATATATTTTATGACAAGTTTTAAAAAATGTATATGTTATATATAAGAATTTTATAAGTTATAGGAAAATTATATATTATAAGCTATACGTTATTTTAAAAAGTTTATATTACGTGTTAATCTAAGCTGAAATTATAACATTCAAATTTTGTTGAATATCTTAAGAGAGAAAGTTCCCTCTACTTCCAATTGTTTTTTCAATTTCCCCCCATTTTCGTTTTTTCATGTCTACCGTCCAATTCAATTATCACTTATCAGTCTCTTCATCAAATCTATAGATTCCCACTCCATACTTCTTCTCTTGAGCTTATGATTCCGCCTCCCAAACCCTTTTTAGACCACCATTAACCTCTTTGTAATGTAGTCATAACCCTTTGAGTGGGTGTGTCGTAATTGCTTGACCAGATGAGTTTCTCTGTTCCTTAATTATCAAATGTTAATGATATAAGGGTTTTTGATTGGTAATTGCGAGTATATCAGTCATTTGTTGGGTGAATTTTCATGTTTGTTTTGTTCACAAGAGAGTTGCCCTTAATCCTAAAGTTCTCAGTTGTCAACGTTATCCCATCAACTACAATTTTGTTTTCTTCGAAGAGGCACTCACTATTTTTTTCGTTCGTAATTCAATGCCCAAGTAGACAATTTCTCGGCTTCGCTTCACCTTAAAAGCTATCCAGACCTCCTCTTCAGTCTTTCTGCTTCTTCAAGCTCAAAATCAGTACGTTTTTTTTTCCATTTTTCTCTTTTTGCTTTGAAAAATGTATGCCTAGTTAGAATTTTAAGTAAATATTTGTGTTTCAGTTTGGGGATATCATTTGGTGAAGTGGTTTCCTGAGGTTTTTTTTAGCTTTACAGGTTTAAAGAAAATAACAATAAATTTAGGTATATTGTGTGCGGTTTCATCTCCTGGTTTTTTATACTTGTGTGTGGTTTCATCTTCTGGTTTTAGTGTATCCTGCTTTACTTTCTGTGGCATGGTGGTTTTATGTCATTTTCTTATTATGCAAGTATATCAATCTATATCTTACAGCTTCGGTGATGGACTGATCAATTTTTTTTTTTCTTTTGATTCCCTTGTTAGAGTTTTATCTTAGATACAAGTTTGCTAGTTCTTATAATGGTTGATCATGTTGTTTTATGGTTAGGAAGTCAATAGATTCTGATGTGAATTGTCCCTGCTGGAGTTTGCACAGTCAATGTCAAAGTCAGTTAGGTAATATTCTTCTGTTGTAGATGGTGCTTCTTGTGCTTTTGTTGTCTCTACTTGTATCTTTTACTTTGAGCTTGTTTGTCTTAACTGTTATTTACAATCATTTTTATGCTTTTCTAGTTAACAATTGACTTACCACATGTATATAAGATATCTAGTAAGTTTGCGGAAGCTATAGCTTGCATTTGAGTTTTTAATTTTTTTATAGCTAACCGCTCATTCTTTTCAAATTCCAATTTACAATTGTTTTCTTAAAGATTTTCAAGCATTTGTTTCTCTCCAATCGCATTTGCCAAATCTTGGAGTCTTGTTCTCAAATGGTGCTTCAGTTTTATAACCAAATTGAGGGGAGCTCGTAATTTTAATCATTAGCGTGCTTCAATGACTATATTCTATGGTTTTGTCTGGTTAATTTGGCTTATGTAGAGTATCATTAGTTAGAGACATACACTACTTGATTAATTTATTTGTCTTTAGTGAAAAAGGAGGATATAAGGTTGAGTTTAGGCTATGATTGGGGTGAAAGAACAGAGCAAGATTGGACTCTATGATTGATTTTATATGTTTCAGATCACAGTCTAAAATACACATTTAATTATAAAAATTGCATCTAGATAAAAACAAGTTAAGTGATTAACGGTAGAGGGTAAGGCATGTGCTTTGGAAATTGCTTGTTTTTAGCATTAATTAGGGGCCAGAAATCTCTGGAAATAAATATTACTGTTATCTTTTTTTTTCGGTACACAATCAAGAGAGCCATATCAATTTATTCTTAATTAGATCTTAAATCACTTTCGTGTTGCTAGGTAAGAGTGAATGATTTATGCTTTGAGTGAACTTGTTCATGAGCGCTTCATAAACATGCATGGCTTAGAAGAAAACATGTGCTTCCTTCTTTTGCCTCTTCTCACATCTCAACATTTTAATGTTCAGCAATTTGCCAAATATATGATTTTTGTGCTTAAAAAGCTAACTATCAGCTTGTCTTGGTAATGGTTTGTTGGAAATTCTCTGTTTCCTCCTTAGCAGGACTTATGATTGAAGGATCGGCCTTTTAATTTAGTTAGTAAATGACTGAGGAAGTTTTATGGTGAGTTTAGACATAAAACTTAGAAAATACTTAAAGAGTATAATAGGTGGAATATAGAGGTAGTGATGCTTTCATACATTTTTTTAGTCAAACAAAAAAAGAAAGTAATTACAAATCGAAAAGAACGAAGATGAAAATTGAAGGGAACAAAAATGGAAAAAAACATTTTCAAGTTGCAATGAAGATATACAAATTATAATAAAATAAATAGTTATGACTTGAAACTGGAAATGGCAGAAATGAGATACTTTCACTAAAACTAATGGGAAACTGATTATAGTCCAGATGTTGCAAAATCATAATCTACGGCCCGGCACTAAAACTAAAGAATTATTTAAATATAAATGCTTTTTTATAAGTTGCAATAGATTTCGTTTTACTATCAGTAAATGAGGCAAATTAATGAAGAGTGTACACGTGGGAAGTAGAATATTTAAGATTGACCCAAGTATTGGTATCCTAGTGTTTCTGAGTCCAATTTCTAGCGTAGGCTCTAATATATTTGTTATCATTGTGATTACAATTAGTTTCCATGTCTTCGTTTTTTCTTTTCTTAAGACCTTTTGCCCATCTTCAAATTTCTTAAATTTTCAGTTTCTCTTTGTTCTTTTTCACTTTAGTTTTTTTTTCTGTTGATATGGACAAAGTCAAACCTTCTCCAAGCAAGACTAGGAAAAGCTACTTTAAAGAAACACGATCATGTAGTTTTGTGTACTAGATCAAGTCAAAAGATTACAGAAAGCATAGTAGCAAACAATTAGGTTTAAAAATATTTCATGATGGATAAATCTTGTTGTTGTCATATGGTGTACAGATAAAATTAATGCAGATTCTATCAAACCAATTCAATTGGACTAGGGTGCTCTGTTTTGCTATCTTAACATTATAAGGTTCGGGTTTTTTCTTACACTTTTGAGGGAATGTTGGTGTTCTCCAACAAATGGATAATGGCAAAAATCCCTCTTAAGTTTTCTTGATTGAGTGTGGTATATTTCAGTTCTTACGTGTTATTTAGAATACAAATGTTTCATTATCAATAAAGAAAGTGGTTGTGTTTAGAGTTTTGGAATCTCCTGATTTTGTAAATTATCAAGCCATGGTATTTATGTTAATTATGTTGACATTTTGTATTTATAGATCATGCGATCATCATTATCTCAATCTGTAAGATTTTTTGTTCTTTCTTTTTAACTTTAAACTTTGAAACTTAGTTAAAGAATTTACAGATATTTATATTTCATTGTACAACTTTAGTTATGCCATCTTTTTTTCTTTATGTCGTTGAATGTGAAACTTGCATGCCGTATCTTATAATTTTGAAGGTGAATTTTCTCATTTCGTCGTGCATTTTATATCATTTTCTTGTTATCTTTCTCCTTGATGTAATTCTAATAATTATTGGAAGTAAATATGCTTCACATTTATATAGGGGTGAGCATTGGTCGGTTCGGTCCAAGAACCGAATCGAACCAAATAAACCAAGAACCAAATAATTAAAATTTTGAGAACCAAATACCGAACCGAATAGAATTCGATTCAGTCCGGACCGAACCTAAATATTTCGGTTCGGTCCGGTTCGGTTTAGTAAAAAACCAAATTATTAGATAAAATAATCCATTGAAAAAAAAATTCTAAAACATGAACTAATTAAACTAGTAATATAAATTCAATCAATAAACAATCTATATTTCTATAGACCGAAACAAATGGTTAAATGCAACAAATCAAACCACATTCAAGAATCAGTACCTACTGCCAAGTTTACTTTCTAGATATCATCTAATGTTAATTTCAAAATATAATATAAGAATCAAATGCAACCATCCAATTAAACTTAAGAGCATCATCACATAAATTAATAAATCACATAAATTAAAAGTACTGGTCCAAAGACAAATTGACAAATCATTGTATCTGAACTAAAATACATTAATTTATATGTGATTTTAATTCGGTTCGGTTCTCGGTTTATTCGGATTTTTTTTCCAAAAACCGAGAACCGAACTGAAAACCAAATTATTCACATATATGGACCAAGAACCGAACCATATTAGTTCGGTTCAGTTCGATTCAATTCAGTCCAGTCTAATTCACCGGTTCGGTTCGGTTCGGTTTTTTTTATCTTTTGGTCTCCCCCTACTTGTACGTAATCTCCACTAAATGAATTTTAGTTTTTACCTTTTGGTTATTAATTGCTACAGTAAATCAATGTCAGTTCTTTTTCTTCATTTATAAAATAATTTTTATAAGCATAATACACCCCTAAAAGTTAGCTCAATAACCTGATCTGCCCCCTCCATCTTTTAAATTTGTATATTTACCCACCAAAAGTATTAAAAAACGAACAATATACCACCCAAATTTGTTTGAAGTAACTGTAATTACAGGTGGGATTCACCAATTCAACAGTTCTAATATGATATTGCTAGAAATAAGGGATCCATAATTTTGGATGTAAGAATGGTAATATAATAACATGTAGATTTAGGAGTAAGATACGCATCACCCATTATTAATATAAACTGCATTTTCTCTCATTGCTTGGTTTAGGTAAGACATTTTAAATAGTAATTAACTCTATATGTATGCATTATAAAAAACAAAAAGTGAAATACTCGTTGTTCACGATAAATGACTTTTAATAATTGGATGGCTTCCTTGTCAGCTAATGGACATATTTTATCCTGTGTGAAATAGGCCTTTTTTTTAATCAAAGGGTATTTTATCAAAGGAGTTGTTCCAATTACGTATAAACTCTTTCACCGAAATTTAATTGCAATATTGCATTTCACGTTCACATGTGCATTTCCTCCTCTTCGCCCATGACTTTCTTCCTCATGTTCAGATTTGCAACTTCACCCAAGCTCTATGTTAATGGCTTTCGTCCTCTTCCAATCACATCTACTCCTCCTCCCTGCCAATCGCATTTCCTCCTCCTCTTGTCGTCGCTTCTCCTTAGTCTTTGCGTTAGCATATGCTACTCCTCCACTCGTTGGCATTGCTCCTCTTCTTGCAATCTCGTCTTTGTTCTTCCTTTTCTTCTAATCATATCTGATTACATTGAAATTTGCATGATTTTATCACAGAGAATAAGATGAGCAAGGAAATTAATTCTTTTGATGCCTATATTCGAAATCTAGTACATTTTTCTAACATTAGGCATTTCAACATGATTTCAATATGTAAAATGTTTTATTTGGTTTTCAATAGATTTTTAGCATATTTGGAGCTGAAGCGATAGTATTTGAACTGGAATCCTGCTAAGGCTCTCATTTAAAAAATACAACAATTTACTAGGTTTTTAATAGTATGTAACATAATTTTTTAATAGATTTCTAACATATTTCTAACAGATTTTTAATATTTAAAACGATTTTGTAAATAAGTTGTGTAAAATTGTAATTTTTAAAAGTTTTGTTTTTTTAAATATTTTGTGTAAATAAAATAATTATGTAACTAGCCTTATGCTAATCCTTAGGACTAATTTTGTTCAATTTAAAGGTTGGAGGACATACTGATTTTCTTAAAGTTTTCATATAAGTTGTGCATTTATATTGTTGTTATA
>CATIWQ010784432.1:0-54641 GCA_949673415.1 Euphorbia schlechtendalii
TATATATGACAAAACATAGAAATAAAAAGCAAAACAAAAGTGATCCGGAAAGGGAGATTGATTTCTTGTTAAACGAATATTTAGGTTTTGAAAAGACAGGTTTTGCTTTGGCCTTCAATCGTAACTATTTCCATTATGTAAATATCGATGTCGGTTCTTTCAATACTGGTGAAATACTATGGGATGATATGAAAAAATATTGTTTCCAGCTTATATATATATATATATATATATATATATATATATATCCATTGGATTTGAACTGGATAAAATCGATATATGGATCCAATATTGGATTTTGTTTAAAGGCCCATATCCATTTTGTGTGTATATATATAAGAGTTTATATACATACACACACGGAAATGCTACATTGCCACAATATGATTGTCACACCTTGTCACAAAAGTAACTTCCACTGTTGGATTTTTTTTAATCTAACTGTAGAAGTTTTTACTAAGATACTACTACCATTGGATAACAAGAGAATCAATGGTAGAGATCACTTGTGTGACAACCTAAGTGCGTAGCATTTCCCATATATATATAGAAAAAACATAATCTTGTTTTTATCCTCAACTATCTATATTCAGTATTAGTTACTCTCACACTTTGTATCTCGTTATCGTTACCACTACTCTAAGATTTTTAAGTTTTAATCTCTCAAAATCTTAGTCAAATTTTGAACTCACATTCGTTCGCGCTTAATCCTCTTTTCTGTTCATTATATTCTCTTTTTAGTTTTTCATTTATTACTTTAATTATTGATAGGTTGTAAATCCCACATTTTTTATGCTTAATTCTATGTCTTTATAAACATGTTTTAGTCTTTATGGGATTTGTTACTACTGTTTTTTGCACCGTTTTAAAAGTCCCCGCCTAGGTCCGTCTAGGCCCCATCTAGGCGCTATTTTGAGGGTCGCTGCCTGACTACGCGTAGCGCCTAAACCTTGCCGACTAGAGCCTAAGTCCGCCTAGGCCCCGATTAACCTTCAACCGCCCGACTAGGGCCTAGCGCTTTTTAAAACACTGGTTTTTTGTCATTTCAGGATTTTATGGTGATTTGGAGTAAAGCTGACTGAACTAGCTAAAATCAGTACTTCACTGAGATCCCGATGTGTGCACCGAGAGCAGTAGTAAGTCCCGTTGATTTCCGCAACTTCTAGAGTTTTCCAGAACGTCAAAGAAAATTAAATTGGAAAATAAACACGTAAAAGTCAAAGGAGGAATCACTATTTTGGGCAAAGTCTATTTCAAAGAAAATCTAATCAAGGGAAGAGTTATTTCATTTGATAAACTTTATTATGAGAAAAGGATAAAATCAACATTATTTTATCTCCAAGCAAAGATTAAAAGGATAAAACAAAAGAGAAACAAACACTATCAATGACTAATTGGAAGCAACTAGAAGCAGCCATTTGTTTATAAATATAAGCCGAATTCCACCTAAAAAGAAGTTCGAATTTTAAAGTCTTCAGTATTTTATTATTTTTAGTCTAGTTTAGTTTCGTTCTTGCCTGTATTGTTTTCAATTTTCTAGTTTAGTTTTTATTGCTTTAAGCCTTCAAATATTTTTTACTATTTTATAATTTAATTCCAATATTTTTCCAACTTCCAATTCTTTCAAGTTTTGAAATTTACTTGCTTTTAGTTTAATCACATGCTATATTTTAAGTCTCTTTACTTTTATTACTTGCGTTTATTTCCAGTCATGTCTAGCCAAATCCATAATGAGTTGACCAAGTAAGGATTAAGGCCATGTTTGATTAGTGTGAGGACTTAACCTAAATAGAGCAATCCAAAAGGTGATTTATTTGTTGGTCTTAGTACTCATATTATTTAATCTTCAATCTCTATGTGGTATTATCAACCATAAGGTAGGTCTTTGTAATTTATTATTATCTCTAACTTTTGCATCCGTAATGATATCGAAGGAGGAGTAAGTGACATTAGTCTCTTTGTCATCACCGAGACTAGAGAACAGCAATCTAACGCATATCGGGAGTCTCACTTCCTGTCTGTTAAGGTTTAGGCTTTTCTAATATTTATTGCTATTTTCAGCGAGCTTTTTGGCATGATGCCAAGAGTCACGGTAAGTAAGAAGGTGATTGAGGTGTGAAGCATAGTCCCCATAAAAAGTAAGGAAAAATTGCTAACGTTGTATGGTGTGGAGCGTTAGTATAACTAAATCTAAGTCCTAGTGCAGTTTATCACTTGTCCCAGGATCACTTTGGTACATGGTTTTACCTGAATTGGTTAAGTGAGTCTTTTTATATTATCTTAATTATTTTTATTTAGTTTTCAACTCTCAAATCATACAAAGGTTACAATTCGATCACTCTGTCATGTCATTCAACCAAGATTTACTTGCTTAAAAATCGTTATCCTTGGATACGACCTCCTATTTATCATGAACTATAATTACTTTTCATACATTGATATTTTTTGTTATCTCGCACCCATCAAATTTTGGCATCATAGCCAGGGAATGATTCCTTTTAATCTTGTTTTTCTTGTTGAATGACCATGGCTACAACTAGTGGCAACGAGCTTCTCTTTGATCTAGAAATTGAAAAGTCTAACCGAGCTCACACTAAGCAAGTTCGTGAACAAAGAGAGTCTAGACATCTTGCAGAAACTTCAACCAAACCCAGAAATGATAATATAATAGAAGGACTGACCACACCAACTCCGATACTGAGCCTCAAGAAGAAACAATGACCATGGCTAACACAGAGTGATCAATTAAGGACCTTGTAACGCTGTCCCGGTGAATCAACAACTGCTATGTATAACTTACCCGGTGAAGACTGAAGCCAACAACTTTTAGATGAAATCTAGATTTATCCACGGTTTACCAAAATTCACCGGGAGAGCCACTAAAGATCCATGCAGACATTTGCAACAATTCCATATGACATTTGTCATAATGAAGCCACAGAGAGTCTCTTTAGAATTGGTAAAGCTCAAAGCTTTCTCGTTCTCTCTTAAAGGTGCCGTAGAGGATTGGTTTTGCTATCTAGCACCAGGAACATTTAATACATGGGCAGAGATGTCCAAAATCTTTTTTGATAAAATTTTTTTAGTAATAAGAGCAACTACTTTTAAGAAGGTAAATTTGTGTAGCAAAGATGAAAGATACCGAGAATCTCCATGACTTTTATGAGAGATTTCAACGCCTTGTCGCTTGCTGCCCTTTTCATGGTTACACACCACAAGCTTTAGTCAAAATCTTTTATAAAGGACTCCTCGAGACCAGACAAGCAATAATAGACGCATCGAGTGGAGGAGCCCTCATCAACAAGTCTCCAACAACAGCTTGGGACCTCATAAAGACTATGGCTGATAACACGCACCAATTTGGTGACAGTGACCACAGTTCAAGCTTAAGTACAATTGAAGAGATCAATGGTTATGAACTAAATGACAAGATAGATAACTTATCCAAACTTGTCCATGCCATGTCTATCAAGAATGAAGTAACAAAGGAGTGCAAGATTTGCACAAAGACCAACCATAAAATAGATGAATATCTTCGTATTGGTGATCTAGAATTTAATCAATTCTACTCAATGGGGTACTATGGGAATAGATAGACATGTGTTCCACCTCAACAAAGGAATCAGAACACATGACGAGACAATCCTACATTGAAATGGGGTAATAATGCCCGCCAACAACCACAGGGACCATAAAATTAGGTTATTTTGAGACCCCCGTAGTGAATGGTACCACTCATACCAAGATAGTTTCAACAGCAAGTCATGCAACAACAATAGTTCAACAACTCCTCCTAACAAAGGAATCCTTATGATTTGTTTAATGCTCTAACTGAGGGTACACGTATGAGGTTTGAGATGATCAACGAACAAATTCAAGGGTTGCAAGGAAACTTCACTAGTTTGGAAAAGCAAATGCCAAAATCGCGCTCTCTCAAAGATCGAGAACATGGGGAAACTTCTATCTCAAATTGAAGAAAATCTAAGTTAAAACATTAGCATGATCACTTTGAGAAGCAAGAAGGATGTCCAATCAACACTATTGAAGTAGAACTAAAGGAAGAAATCACAGTGATTCTATGGAAAAAAAATAATTCCTACCAAGACCAGGTCTCCCTTTCTAGAGAGAGTAGAAAAGACCTAGAAGATCAAGAAAGAGAAGGAGATCTTTGAAACCTTAAGAAAAGTTGAGATCAACATCTCGCTACTTGATGAGTTTAAGAAAATTCCCAAATATGCTAAATTCCTCAAAGAACTCTATACTAATAAGAAGAGGCAGTAGGACCTAGATAAGGTCTTGAGCGAGAGAACTTATCAGTAGTGATTCAATGCAAGTTACTTCCAAAGCTTAAGGATTAAGGGATGTTCACAATTAATTGCAACATAAGCTAAGTTGGGATTCAAAAGGCTATGTGTGATCTCAGTGCATCAATAAATGTTATGCCTTCTTCTTTCTACAAAAAAATATCAGCCAACCACAAAATGCCACTCAAAGAGACTAAGATTATCCTGCAACTTACAGATTACTCCGTTGTTTGCCTAGAGGGAATCTTGGAGGATGTATTAGTCCAGGTAAATGACTTTGTTTTTCTGACTAACTTTTATGTTCTTGATGTGTGATGCAGATAAAAAGGGGATTACAGATTTACTGCTAGGGAGACCATTCTTGAGCATTTCCAAGATTAAAATCAATGTACAAAATGGATCTCCATCAATGTAATTCAAGGATGAGACAGTCACGTTCAATATTTATGACACTATGAAGAACCTGATGGAAGATTTAACTATTGACATGGAGAGTCTCGATGTTACATGCTTAATTGAAAAATTGAAGGAAGAAATTCTAAATCTCGATCTACTTCCACAAATGGAGAGACTGGAACCAAATTTTGATCTTCATACATTAAAAAAAAGTAATTCCTTCCATCACTCAACCACCGAAACTTGAACTCAAAAACCTTCCAAGTCATCTTAAGTACACCTAGTTAGGAGACAATGAGACACTCCTAGTGATCATTTCAAGCAAGTTGAGTCCCAATGAAGAAAAACAACTAGTCTCTTTGCTTCAAAAACATAAGGAAGCGATAAAATGGACTATTACCGATATCAAAGGGATTGGTACTACCTCTTGCACAAATAAAATAAACTTAGAAAAGGACATAAAGACTTTTCACCAACTACAAAGAAGACTCAATACACTCATGATGGAAATTTAAAAGAAGGAAGTGATCAAACTCATGGCGGTTAACCTCATTTACCCAGTCTTTGACACTGAGTGGGTTAGTCCAGTTCAAGTAGTTCCATTGAAGACGAAGATCACAGTGATTGAAAATGAAGCAGGGGAAATGGTCCCAATAAGAGTACAACATGGATGGAGAGTTTGCTTAGGTTACCGAAAATTGAATGCTGCAACTAAAAAGGACCACTTTCCACTTCCATTCATTAATCAAATGCTAGAGAGATTGGTGGGAAAGTCTCATTACTTTCATCTTGATGGAAGGCCAGGATTCTACCGGATACTAGTAGCACTAGAAGAACAGGAGAAGATCACATTCACATGTCCTTTTTTAACTTTTTCTTATAGAAGGATGCTTTTTGGTCTCTGCAATGCTTCCGTGACATTCCAAAGATGCATGGTAAGTATCTTTTTTTATTACGTAGAGAACATTATTAAAGTCTTCATTGGATGATTTTAAGTGTATGGAGACTCGTTCACAACATGCCTAAACAATCTTGGTAAGATCCTTAAATGTTGTATTGAGTCTAATTTAGTACTTAATTATGAAAAATTCCACTTCATGATAGATTAAGGTATGATTTTAGGGCATGTTGTCTTTAAAAAGGTTATAGAGGTATATAAAGCTAAAATTGACATCATTTAATCTTTACCATACCCTACTTTTGTGAAAGAAGTTAGGTCTTTTCTTGGCCATGCTGGTTTTCATCGCAAGTTTATAAAGAAGTTCTCAAAAATCACGGAGCTCATGTGCCAATTACTTCAAAAAGATGTTGACTTTGAGTTTGGAGATCCTTATAAGCGAGACTTTGGCATCTTGAAGGAGATACTAGTCTTTGCGCCTATTCTTTAATCGGTAAATTGGGACTATCCCTTGGAGATCATGTGTGAAGCAAGTGATAAAGTAGTGGGAGTATTTTTGGGATAATAGATTGGCAAGGAACCTCATGTCATATATTATGCCTTCAAGACTCTTGATATAACTAAAAAAAGATCTCATTGCAATAATTTTTACCACCATTAAAAAAGAGCTCATTACAATTACTTTTGCTTTGGAAAATTTTCATTTTTAAATTCTATGTTCAAAGGTCATTGTTTATTCAGATCATGAAATATTACGCTATTTGATAACCAAAAAGGATGTCAAACTGAGACTAATCCATTGGATTCTTCTTCTATAAGAATTTGACATAGAGATTAAAGACAATAAAGGGATGGAGAACTTGGTTGCATATCATTTTAATAGACTTAGTAACTTTGAGGGACCAAATGAAGTGAATGATGAATTTACTAGAGAGAGTCTCTTTGCTATGATTGAGATTACTTGTTACGCTAATATTGCCAATTTGATCACCACCAGGAGGTTCTCTGACCACTTCACACACAATGACAAAGCTAAAATGAAGAGAGAAGCTATTAAGTATCATTGGGATGATCCACATCTATGGAAACAAGGGAATGATTTTCTCTTAGGGAGATGTATAACAGGGTAAGAGATCATAAAGGTACTACAAGCATGTCACACTGAAGTTTTTGGAGGGCATGTGGATCATAAAAAACAATAACACATTTTGGGGTGCAAATTCAATTGGTCACATATCTTTCGAGACTCATACATGTGTTGCAAGGCTTTTGATAACTACCAAATGATTGGTAACCTTGGTCATAGAGATCAACTCACAATGACTCCAATATTAGTTGTTAAGATCTTTGAAGTATGGGAAATCAATTTTATATGTCCCTTTCCTCCATCTTTTGGATTCAATTACATGCTTCTAGCATTAGACTATGTCTCTAAGTGGATAGAGGCTAAGGTAATAAGAAATGATGATGCAAAGACTGTAGCTAACTTCATAAAGAACAACATCATATGCATATATGCGACATTGGGACTACTTATCAATGATTGTGGTACACATTTTTGCAATTAAAAGGTCTTAGCCTTTTGAAGGAATGGGGAGTCAAGTACATGACTTTAATAACATACCAACCACAGAAAAACAAACAATGTGAAGTGAGTAATAAAGAGATCAAACTTATCTTGGAGAAGATAGTTAATTTCAATAGGAAAAATTAGAGTCTCCGTTTCT
This sequence comes from Euphorbia schlechtendalii, assembly GCA_949673415.1. NCBI lineage: Eukaryota > Viridiplantae > Streptophyta > Magnoliopsida > Malpighiales > Euphorbiaceae > Euphorbia > Euphorbia schlechtendalii. Next base: position 7,326 of record CATIWQ010784432.1, read on the forward strand.
TTGAAGCTCTTTGGGCAATGAGAACAACATGGAAAGAACCCATTGGGATGTCTCCTTATAAAGAGTTGTCTATGGAACAACATGCCATTTACCCATAGAGATCAAGTAGGAAGTATTGAGGAAATCAAAGATATATACTACAAAATGGATGAAACCCAGGAACAAAGGAAATTATAAATACAAGAATTGGAAGAGATTAGAAATGGGGTCTTTGAGAGGTTAAAAGCCTACAAAGAGACCACTAAATATTACCATGATTCCTTGTTTCCAAGAAAACCTTCAAAGAGGGACAAAAAGTATTGCTCTTTCAATCTAGGCTTAAAATGTTCCTTGGGAAGTTAAGGTCTTGATGGATTGGTCCTTTCATAGTGACCAAGGTATTTTCGCATGGAGCAGTCATTATTAAGAGCACAGTGATGGAAAATCCATGAAAGTCAATGGGAATTGCCTCAAATTATATTATGAAGGATTTCAAGCTCACTTTGAAGAAATTCATATCGTAGAAATTTCTAAACCCACACCATGATCTCGGTGTGGGGAAGTCGAGCTAAATGATGTTAAAACTAAAGCGCTCCTTGGGAGGCAGCCCACACATTTTCAAAAACTCTTTTTGTTTTTATTTGTTTTATTTAAGATTTAATTCTTAGATTTTAATTTAATTTTAGAAGTAATAATTAGGATAAAATAATTAAGAATGATAAAGATTCTCTAATGATGGAGACATTAATGATGAGAAGAAGAAAAGTCACATGGAGAAGAAGAGGAAACGAAGAGTCATGTAGAGAAGAAGAGGAAATGAAGAGTCATGCGCTAAAGATGAGAGAGGGGGGTGTAATGGTCATAATCTCTCCAGATTCATTGAATCTTGCTAAGGTGTCGTTGATACAAGCAATCTCAATGGTAGTTGATTATCCAATTTCAAAATTCATTACACCTGCCATGATTACCAAAGGTCCCTTTATTATCTAATTGCCTCTTTCTTGGTCTCCAATCACACTTTTCCCTATAAATAGGACCTTGCCTTCACCATTTCAACCACTCTACATATTACTATCTCTCTCTCTCTCAAGTAAAAATAAATGATCTCTTTCTTCTCTTTAGAAAATTTCTTCTCCCATGGAAACCAATCCTACCATCACCTCAAAGAACACTCCCACCACTGCAAGGATTGCCTCTCGTAAGAAAATGACAATAAGAGCTCTCATGGAAGGTAGCAAACTCCGGTTGCTATCACTTCTCATAGCGGGACCACTACTCTAGTTAAAACTATCCCCCTTAACACTTTTTACCCCAATCCTTTCTACAAGGATGAGGAAGTTACTGAGTTAAAAGGTGAGGACTTAAAGGCTAAGGACTCTCAAGTTGTGGAGTCTAAGGACTAAGCTGTCATTCTGAACAATGACGAAGATGAAGAGCACACTCCAACTCCTTCTCTAGACTTTGCTAAGAGAAAGCCTTGCATAAGGATCTCAAAGGTCACCAGAAGTAAGAAGGTGGGAGTTCGCGAGGATAAAACTCTGGTCGCTACAAAGGGGAAGGTCTTCAACACCTTCGACAAGCCTAGTCCCCATAGTATCTTCAACTGCTACAAGGGAGTGTCTCCCAAGACTTGCAAGTCTACATGCACTAAGACCATAGAGGGTCTCGGTATTAAAGAACAGGTACTCACTTCCTTCACAACCATATGTTGGCACCCTCTCCTCTTCATTACATCTCCATTGAAAAAATTCACTTGGAATCTCAATGACTTCAACAAGGCTCTGCGATTCGCTGAGTCTTCCTAGGAGATGTGCTATGCTACTCATCTCGATTTTGAAGCTATCATGACTAACTTCTCTCTTTGTAATAATGGTTCTAGGGTTACCACTTTGAGATATAAGGACTCCAAGGCTTGCTACATTCATGAGCCTCACCTCTACTACTACCACAAGATTCTTACTTCTAATTTTTCAGGTCGCCATAAGAGCTCTAGGACAATCAACGAGAAGGATCTCAATATTTTGTGGATCATGTTGATCGATAGAAAACTCTACCTTGGCGCATGGTTAGCCAAGTAAATTCACTTCTCTCTCAATCGTGAGAGAAATATTTCCATTTTTGGCTGTTGGTCCGTAAATAAGCTATTAACAATAGCAGAGGGGGGGTGAATGTGTTATCTTGGTTACTTTTAACTTTTTTCGATTTATTCGCCAAGTTCAGTTTTTATATGTGTGATGAGTGCGATATAAAAACTTATAAACTGTTTTGCTTAGCTGGCATAGTTTATCTACAATCTTTAGCTGAGCAAGACTACTCAGTACAGATTGGATAACAAGAAAATAAATGAATGAATGAGCAGATAGCTGATAAAGCTAATTGCTTAAAGTTAGAACGTCAACACCTGAGATTTTATCCTGGTTCGGCCACTAGCTACCTCTAGTCCCTGGATACCATCTCCGAGCTTTAATCTACTAGTGATTCATTCCTTCAATAGGCGGAGAAGCCTTTATAGTGGGTAGATGAAATTATAGAAAGTACCTTCCTTTCTAACTACAGCTCAACTCAATTTGGGTACCCTTCCCAAACTGACACTCAGATTAATTTGAGAAAGTGAACTGAATTTAACTTAAAAGAAATGTTGAATCTTTACAATGTTAATCTAAGTAATTTCTCTCTATTACAAACAGATACGACTTTGATGTTTGCTAATTGCTTGCATTGGAATTTCTTTGGAAGCTAAAATAAAGTGTGTAGTGTTTTAGCTCTTGAGAAATTCGAGGTGATTCACCAAGTTTGAATGTCTTCTCCAGTCTTCTATTTATACGTTGAAGCTTTGTGAAGTAGCTGTTGCAAACTTTAAAAGATAGTTGATCTTCAATTTCTCATCTCTTTAAATCTTTCGAATCGTCCTGTTGGAGATAGATTCCAAGATGTTTAGAGATAGAGATTTGAATGTTGAGGCATGATAAAATTCCGTTGATAAATTCTTGTTTATCTTCAAGTAATCCGGTTCTGAGAGATACGCACTAGAATGCAACATGGAATCTTCCCATTTGATGACTTTGCTGACGTTGCTAAAAATGCGTGGAGACATTTGAGACGCGGCGCATAACAAACAAAAATTCCTTTTACTTGGACTGTAGCGAGTAATCTCTGACGCACCATACTGACACTGTTTGGCGTTGTGAGGACCACAGAAATCTTCATTGATTTCAGTGCCTTTTTCTCCTGAAAATAACTAAAGAATATTCCATTCCTTCATAAGCGTCATTAGTAGCATATGTGTCATAAGGTCTCTACGTGTCAAGAAAAACTGCTTTTAATTAAATAAAAGCGAAACTCAGCATGAGCTGAGTGAGATAAGTCTAAACTATGTAGTACCCAACACAGACTCAGCTTTTCCTACCCTAAGTCATAACTTAATTAATTATTCAGTAGAACTGAGTTGTTTTCCTTTAAACAACCTCTAGTTAGCTTAATTAATTAAGAGTCTACTTAGTACTAAATTAATCCCACTATCCTAGTCAATTTGCTATTTCCAAAACTACTAAGTACTGTGAGGTACTATTAACTTGGGTTCTACAATCTCCCCCATTTTGGACAGATAGCAAACTAGGTAATAAAAGAGGTTAATTGGATAAATAATTCGAAGTTATCAGAATACCTGAAAGCATTGTAAGAATTCCCTTGTACTGAGAGACTTTCCTTAGTCAGCTTGAGCTCCTCCATATTGAGTGAGTCTTCTATAAGTGGCTCAGCTCCCCCATACTTAGAGGACATCTTCTTTGATTTGGACTTCATATTACTTCAACTTTTATCTTTGAAGGTTTGGTCTCTTGTGTGTTCCTGTATGATATCATTTAGTATAAAACAAAAATACACACGGCATAAGGAAGTTAAGAAGATCTAAACTTGAGGAGGAAACTTGTAATTTTATTAATATATGAAAAGATGACTTAGTCAGTACATGATGGATGTCTTGAGCTAAGATTACATATGAAGCCCTATTACAAGTTCTAACAACTTATACAAAGAAACATGGCCTATACTAATATCTGTGCGCTGAAGAGGAAGAGCCACACTTGTCCTTGTCCTTGGTCTTCTGCTGGTGCTGATTAGAAGGATAAAGCGGATGAACATGCCTTGGAAGAGATCCCTTGTTTAATTTTACCATTTTGAAAGTATTTTTAGATACTTTCTCCCCCCTTTGCTATCTGACCTTGAACGATTTGATCTAGGCAGACATTGAAGGTGTCAAGTGCAGCTTGAAAACTTTCTTGCTGGCCAATAATTGCAGGGGAAATCTCTTGCTCCAACTGCTCCTTGCCCTTTGTAGAGAGGAAGTCTTGATCATTCAGCTCACTAACAAGAAGGTGGTGGCATCTGGAGAGATGAGCTATCTGGTCAAAGCCTTGACTCGTAAACTGTTGAAAACTCTGAAGAAGGCCTCGGAAGTCCGTTATGGTCAGTGCAATCTTTAGTTGAGATTCAATATCAAGGATCTTTAGACCAAGGGATGCGATACACTATGAAGTGTAATCGATATCTTTTCCATCCAGCTCTCCCTTTCTGATTAATGAATCCACTTTCTTATACAGTTCTTCCATCTTAGATTTGACTACATTCAGCTTGGAGTGAATTGACCTTCCAGTCTCTGGGCAGAGGGGCTCTGAAGGAGGCATACTCGGCTTAGGCATGTCAGGAAAGATTTTTCCCATCGCGGTTATTAGAAACTTCTATGAGGAAGAAACTCTCTCCGTGATGTGATCCTTGACCTCTCTTTAAATGGATTCCATCTTTGAATTAATAGAGTCAAGATTCATGACAAGAGCCTTGTCCAGCTTCTTTGATATGTCCTTTAGCAATTTCAGCACTTCATCTCGCTTATTATCATGGACCAGGAGGAATTATGATTCAGCTTCCACCAGCTTTGCAATACTATGGCTCACGTCCTTTGAAGTTGACACCTCCTTGGAGACTTCCTCGATCTTGCGATCGGTTAGTCTCTTTATTTTAGCCTGCTTCTTATCGAGCTCATGGATTTGTGTCACTTGAGTAGCCATATTGGTACTCAAGAGACTCAGCTACTCAGAAGCAGCTTCTACACTGCCCTTTATCTTTCCCGTAATAGCATTTGCTATTACAGTAGACATGGTGGTAGATGTAGTAGCTGCCTCAAGCTAAGCTGCAAAGTCCATTAACCCATTTAGGATTAGGACCAGCTTATCTACCAAGCTTTTGGCACTCTCTTTTGCCAAATAATTTTGAATAACCAACAAGGTACCTTGGATCCTCTCAAACTCCTCAAAGTATAGAGAGTCACTAGGCACACTTGTGTGTTGTTCAAATTCAGGCAATTTCACCTTAGGCCTGGATGATAAGTTCGTCAATTCTTGAGCGAGTAGCATTTTGCCTACTGCTCCATTTAACTCAACATCAGTCCTTAGCTTAGGAAATTGCCTTCTTGCTAACTCTCGGATCTGTGCTAAGAACGATGTATCAGCCATTGCTGGCTTTCTACTGGATTCAGATGCTTCATGGGCTGTAAAATTTACCTCAGTATTCTGATCACTTGCTTTTTCCCGCTGAGCGTAATTCTCAGTATTGGGAACTTCCCTAACCAGAGGATGGGTTTGAAGAAGAGGTAGATTTAGAGAGATGTACAGTTGAAAAATTTTGTTGAGTGGAAAAGAAGGTATAATAGCTATAGAAGAATTTGTTATTGGTTGAGAATGTACAGGAGGAGATGGGGATGAAGGAAAAGAATCTTGGCTAGTAGAAGGTGAAGAAATGTTAATAGGGAAATGCATAAATTAGAAGGGGAAGGATAAGAATTAGAAGAATTTTTTTGTGTTTCAAGATCTACTTGAGTAGATACTGAAGGGATAGAAGAATTTACAAAATATGGGTTTGAAGGATTTACAGGAGAAGAAGAAGGGGTAGGTTTTTGAGGAACCTCTGGGTTGACTGTTTGACCCAAGGATGAGTTAGCCTGAGGTTGCTCATGCCGAGAAGAAGTCTCCTCAACATGAGTAAAATTAGGAGTGGGGATGCTGGGGTCCTGAGGATCATATTCCTCAGGAATCAGGATGAAAGTTTCTCCAGCATCCTCCCAACTGCTCACCACCTGAACATTTTTCTACAGAGGCTTTGTGGTAGCAGAACGCTTTCGCTAAGTGCCCTTATGTTTGGCAAATACGTTTTGAAAATTCCCAGCAATGTTGGACACATCCTGGTCTTCTTCCTTAGACTTCTTAACCTCGCCCTGCTCCTTAGTTACTTCTGAGAATACCATTTTGCACTTCCTTTGGCGCAAGGACTCATTGGCCTCAGTCTCTGTCTCCTTTTCTTCAGCTAGCTGCTCAGCTAACAGCTTAGCCTCCGTCTCTCTTTGTGTGCGGGATTTGGCTTGCATCTTCCTTCTTTGATGTTGAGCAGGAGCATCACTAGATTTGGCTGGACTCTTCCCCTTGGCCTTAGAGGAAGCAACCTTCTAAGCTTTGGAGCAGGTGGTAGGGATCTTCTCCAATATGCTTGAGATGGGAACTTCATTAGAGTCATTACCCTCTTCAAAGTCCACCATGAATTGTTCCTCTTCCTCCTTGCTAATGTCCATAGCAACACTATCGGTACACACTTCTACTTTCGCTTCTGTTGCGCTTTGGTGTGCCTAGCATGGACCTGATTGTAAATCAGTTTGCTGAAGTGAGACATTTCAAGTATTCTCTTCACAAGCAAAACTGATTTACCGGACTCCCCCAGAAACTCACCCAAGTCAACTTTCAATGCCCTCATAATCTCAGTAATGAGGTAGCCATAGTGATAAACGGTAGTCAGCTTTATCAAGTTATGAAGAATTATTACTGGCCAATTGAGCTTCTTACCCTCTACCATGTGGTAGACCACACAACGTTCGAAATAAGTACAGCTAATCAACGTGCCAGTCTTGGGTAGTAACAGCTTCACTACCAGCTCGTGGCACATCCTTGCTGTCCATGACATCCCGCTGGAAGCAATCTCCCGAGACATAGTTGGCTAGGAGTTCCCAATCTTCGGGAATGATGATGACGTCTTCATCACCTTATCTACAAAGCTGAGTGCCTGAGTTATGCATATTAGCCTGGAGCAGATTAGCGTTGTTTTCCCAGTAAAGTCCATCAACAGTACATCATTAAAGTACTTAATTGCAGATAGATGAGTGTAGAAAGCTCTAATGAGGCCTATGATAACAGGACCTTCCATTTTCAGGAAAGAATTGAGGTGTTGTTGCTTGATAACTCTATGCATTGTCTAGTTTAGCAACAGTCCTTCATAGTTCACCTCATAGATTAGACAGAAATCCAAGTTATCCTCCCATTCAATCTTTGCAAGACAGGTTCCAGCTTCAGACGTTAGTTTCTCCTTCTAACGGGTTGCTATATCGTTATATTAAATTTAAATTTTGCTTGTATAAAAAGATAAAAAAAATTAAAGAAAATTACTCATTCAATTTCTCTATTCTTCCTTTATTTTTTATAATGACCTACTTTGTACTCTAACATGTTACAAATAGATGAGTAACAAAGATTGAGTTAACTAACATTACTTGGCATAGAGAGTTGTTTTGAGCAAAGTTTTGTTTTAGTGACTGTGAGCACGAGATTTTGTACTAGCTCGCGTGTTCGATGATAACGACTTTTTGGGATTTTTATCCTTAGATCACGCAATTTTCTATCATCCAATTATCTTCAAATGGGCTCTCCTTGTAAAAAAAATAATGTTTTGGGTCCTAAATAAATGTTTAGGACCTGAAAAGATATATAAAAGTCTCAAAGTAAAAAGTTAAAGGCTTAAAATATTTTTAAAGGACATACATAAATATTTAAGAGTCCAGAATAATTTAATTAAATAATTTTGTATATATATATATATATATATATATATATATATATATATATATATAATTTTTTTAAAAAAAGAAAATTAAAAAAATATATATAAGGTGGCCCAATGAGATTTCTTTGGGCAAGCCCAGCTGGGATTGCCAGCGGTCCCCATTTATAGGGCGAATTCTTTGAATTCCCCCTATAAATAGAAAGATATTTTTTGGATTTTAGGGGATCGAAAAATTACAGAAAAAAAATTCTTTTCTTCTCGATGAAATTCCAAAATATTTTTTCTTTTCTAATTGATGAAATTTTTTTTTCTTAATAAAATAATTATGATCTTCTTACATCTTTCTCGGAAAATTCTTTGATTATATTTGGATTCAAAACATGTTTGGATTCCGAACTTTATTATTTTTAAATCAATTTTTCTCCATCTTTTTTTTTAAAATCCTCAAATAATCTCGGGCCTAAAATAAATTTAGAGTCCTAGTCTGAATATTTTTAGGATTAAAATACACATTTTCACCAATTATATCAAAGCGAACGAGTAGCACTCCTAAAAATCAAGCGGATTTGTCGACGTGGATTCGCACAAAAAAGGTAAGCTTCTGAGTTCCTAGAGTTGCTTCTGAGTTCCTAGAGTTGCTTCTTCTCGTGAATTCTTTGTTTTATTTGTCGTATTGATGTAGGAATTATTTTTATATTTCTTTTATTAAATTAAATTGTTTATTTTATTTAATTGTATCATGTAAATTTTCTTCCCCATTCTCTTCTTTTTAGTTTATTTATTTCTGGAATTTCTCCAATATGCATGTTAGACTACCCCACGAAGGGAATTAAAATTATTTCCAGATAACAGATCTCACATTATTGGCATGCGATCATTTTTATTAATTAAAATAAGCAACATATTTGTTAATAAAATGAATTTTTTTATTATAAAATAAGAATTTTTAACCACTGATATTTTAATTAGGTCACACGGGCCTTCTCAAAATTAAATCGAACATACGTGCAAATATTGTGCTAACCTTTGTGGGTGTAGGTAGACTAGGATTCGATGTATGCCTAGGATTTTACTTTCCTTCGGGTATTGCAATTTCATTTGTTTTTTTGGGAAATGTAATTAATAGATTAGGCGGGCGGTTGCATCCCCCGAGGTTCTGTAATTTTAATCTTTATTTTTCCGCATTTATTTATTGCTTCATGTATGGATTTATCGCTTTCCAAATATGTGTGAATCATGCATTATAAACTCGAAAACGACATAAGTGCGAATATGCACAATTAAGAAATATGGTAATCTGTAGATGTAATATAATGTGATTCAATAAGAAGTAAGCAACTTATCCCGAACCCGAATATCTGTGTCTTAGTGGGCCGTCCCTGGACGTTAAGCCTCACAGGACTCTAATTCCTAGAAGAGCTAATCTTGGTGGCGACTCTACACTAAGAGACGGTGGATTCGGGTTTGACCATTCCAAAAATGTTTCCTGCTTTCTCTTTCAAACCTTTCTATGTCCACGACCCAGTATATTTTATTTTCCACAAAAGCACCCTGGTGTGGACCGCGCCTCTCATTCACGTCCTCTCAGCCCATCGCATTCCGTGTCATCCACTCAGAGTGACTAAGTTCTCAAAGTCACTTTGTAAGATTCAGGTCCCAATGAATGCCTTATAACTTAATGTTTACCTTTGCATTTAGACTTGATTTATTTTAGGTCTCTTTGTATCTTTGGACCTTCACCAAGACCTCAAACCATTCTTTTCAAATAAACTTGATGGTTTATTTACTCACTCTTTTTCTGTTTTGTTGAGTCTTAGAATAAACGAAATTGTTTGGTTAGCAACTGGGTGATGACTCTTTCATAAGTACATTTTAGAAGAAAGAGTTGACTTGGCTTACGACTGAAGTCTCTTTCAAAGAACCGAAGGAGAAAGAACATTGTTTGGTTGACAACTAGGCAAGGACTGTTTCATAGTTTTTTATTTTCGCAAAGAGAAGAAAAGAAAAATTAAAAAAAAGATGAGTCGAAATTTTTTTTGAAAAAAATGGAAAATAGTCAGAAAAAGAAAAGATATGAAGTAAATTTTTTATAGTTTCTCTGTTTATTTTTGGCTATGTGTTTAGGGACCCCCCCAAGCAAAAAGACCAACTTAAAAGATAATTGGGAAATTTCCTTTGAATACTTGATCTCTTTAGTAAATTCTGCCACGTAGTTCTTGGGTTTTCTAGCAAAGTCTTTATTCTTTCTTAAAGATAACTCTTTCATTGGACTCTCAATGATTGATAAGGAACTTTGCCATAGTCTTGGTGAAAGATCTCAATCTCTTTACGAAAATGTTTAGGGTCTTTTGTGCAGTTCTTATTTACTTTTCTTATTGATCTTTGCATTTATACTTGAGGGCACACATTGAATAAGTGTGGGGAAATTTGATAGGTTGTAAATTTAACATGCTTTTATGCTTAATTCTATATCTCTATGAACATGTTTTAGTCTTTATAGGCTTTGTTATTATTGTTTTCTGTCGTTTCAGGATTTAAGGTGATTTGGAGAAAAGCTGGCCGAACTAGCCAAAACCAGTATTTCACCAAGATCCCAGTGTGTGCACCAAGAGTAGTAGCATGTCCTAGTGATTTCCACAACTTCCAAAATTTTCCAAAACATCAAAGACAAAATAAATTGGAAAACAAGCATGTAAAATTCAAAGGAGGAATCACTATTTTGGGAAAACTCTATTTCAAAGAAGTTCTAATCAAGGGAAGAGTTATTTCCCTTGATAAACTCTATTTTGGGAAAGGATAAACTCAACATTATTTTATCTCCAAGTAAAAGCTAAAATGATAAACGAAAAGAGGAACAAACACTATCAATGATCAATTGGAAGCAATTAGAAGCGATCATTTATTTTTAAATAGAAGTTGAGTTCTACTTGAAGAGAAGTCTAAGTTTTAGAGTCTTTAGTCTTTTATTATTTTTAATCTAGTTTAGTTTCGTTCTTGCCTGTATTATTTTCAATTCTCTAGTTTAGTTTTTATTGCTTTTAAGCCTTCGAATACTATTCACTGCTTTATAATTAAATTCAAGTGTTTTTGAAGCTTCCAATTCTTTCAAGTTTTACAATTTACTTATTTTCTTTTATTTAAATCACATGCTTTATTTTAAGGCTCTTTACTTTTATTACTTGCGTTTATTTCTAGTCGCGTCTACCTAAATCCATAGCGACTTGACCAAATTAGTGTGAGGACTTAACCTGAATACAAAAATTCGTAAGGTGACTTATTTGTTGGTATCAATATATATTATTAAATCCTCAATCTCTATGTGGTCTAATTAGCCATAAGGTAGGTCTTCACGATTTATTATTATCTCTAACTTTTAAATCGGATAATTGTGCTTAAGGAGGAGTAAGTGATAGCTGTCTCTTTGTCATCACCAAGACTGGAGAACAACAAGTTGGGAGTCTCACTACTCTTCGATTAGGGTTTAGGCTTCTTATATTTCTTGCTATTTTTCGAATAGCTCTTTGGCGCGACACGTCTAGAGTCACAGTAAATAAGAAGATGATTTAAGCATGAAGCACAATCCCGACACGAAGTAAGGAAAAGTTGCTAACGATGTATGACGCATAATGCTAGTATAACTAAACCTTAAGTCCCGGTGCAATTTATCTGTCCCATGATCTCTATGATACATGTTTTTCCTAGAATTAGTTGAGTTAGTCTTTTATAGTGTCTTAACTTTTTTTTTATTTAGTTTTCAACTATCAAATCACACAATTATTACAATCTGGTCACTTTGTTTTGTCATTCAACCAAGATTTACTTGTTGAAAAACCATTCTCTATGGATACGACCCCTGTTTATCACTAACTACAGTTATTTTGCACGTAGAGATTATATTCGGTGATCTTGACAACCATCAATTATTTTAATTACTTCTTACAAAAAAAGTTATTCTATTTACAATCTTTTGAAATTACATGATAAACTTTGTTTTTAAATTGCAAATAAAAATATTGATTTTTAGATCAAATCGGTTGTTAATATTTTCTCTTCATATATTTCTCAAAATTAATTTTATAGATCCATTTGGGACCCAGATCCTTTGGATCTTAATAGAAGGTTTAGTATTATAGATCCAATGGATCTTAACCGGATCTGGATCTTATATATAAAAACACACATAGATCTGAATCTTTATGGTTGGTCCAGATTCGGCTCATGCCCATTCCTAATTTCCACATGTCCTACATGAAATTTTTATTTCCTAGAGAATGACAATACCATGATGAAAGAACAAAAATATATTGCTGGACAATATTTTATAACTCAAAAGATTTGTTAATGTCTTCTAAATTGATCAATATAATTTTAGTAATTATTTTAATTGAGAGTAAATAAAAAATAAATTATCATTTGGTATAATCCTTTAGGATATGAAAATAACAGGCCAAACAAACGATTTTAATATCACCATACCCGAAAGGGCATATGTGATTTTTTTTCATGAAAAATGTATTTCATTCTTGTTTAATGGTCAAATGGATCAACAGCTTCCACACATTTTGCCAATTCACCTATTGCCCCTTATACTTTCAAAAGGACCTCGTAACTCCCTATCATTTCAAAAAGTGCACCTCCTAGTTCCCAACGTCCGACGTGGCTGACGTTGACTAGCCTAGCGAGTGTTGTCTTCTTCTTCATTTTTTTCCTTTGATTTTTCTTCGAAATTTTTTGGTTTTTCTCTACAAATTCTTTATTTCACCAAAATGATGAGATTTTTAACAAATTTTTAGATAAAGGTTCTTCATTTTTTCACCAGAGGACTTAGAGAAGTAAAGTTTATTATGTTTCGTGAAATTCTGGAGATTTGGTTGTTTTCTGTAAAACTCATCATTATCCGGCCACTCATTTCTTTTATTTTCTTTTCAATTTCCTTTCATTTTCTGCCAATAATACCAAAAATAAAAGAAATAAAATGACATTTATACTAACCTTTCAAAATCTATATATGTTTGATGATGAAATTTGTGTTTTGATTTAGTTTGAGAAAAAAAGATGGATTGATGAAGAAGATGATATAAATGCAAATATGAAAAATTAAAGGGTTATAATGAAATTAATTTGGGAATTTTTTTGTAACTTTTACCATTAATGCCACATGTCAGGCTATTATTGGTTTGAATTTTCAACCCTTTTACATGTAATGGTGTGTATGTCACTCTCCTAGCTGAGAGTGTTTTAGTACGATCGAGGAAGTCGGGAAGTGCAGTTTTTCAAAAGAGAGGGAAATATGTGAAAAATTTGATATAATATGGAAGATGCTAAATCTTGATTAAAATCAATTGCTCATAAATTCCATCACTTAAAGAGATGAGGTTTCTGCATGCTTAATTTGGATCATATTGGTCTCATTTTATATATATGATTAAGGACCTTTTAATTGTTCTTTTTCAGAATTGATGTGATTTTTCTTCGAAAATTTTCTAATTTTAGTAACTGGATTTTTTTTTTCACTAGATTAAACAAAACACTTAACACAGATATTTGTAAGAAAATGTTGAAAAGGATGTTATAAATAGTGTTTCTTTCTCTTGTCCTTCCAATCAAGTAGCTATAAATTATTGTTAATATTAAATATTAAATATATTAATATTTTTAATTTACTTTTATTGTTAATATTAAATATTAAATATATTAATATTTTTAATTTACTTAAAAATAATTAGGAGTAATGGCACTGGACATGAATTTATTAGAAATGGAAAGTAATAATAGTGGGAAATGAATGATTAGTTTGCAGAGGAAACATATGAATATGATATGATTGAGTTTCAGTTGAGATTTCTTCAAGTAAAATGGAATGTCAAGGGAATGACAGGCTCATATTTTCCAAAAGCACAATATTAACTTGGTGCTGTCATCTATTAGTATAACATTATTAATTGTTGTTTTAGTCTCTTTGTTTCAGAATATATTTTTACTAAATACTTTTTTTTAATTAAAAGTTGGGAATTTTGGGCTTAAATATAATTTTTATAAAAAAACAAACAACAATAAAAAGACTATAAGGCTAAGTAGAAAAAAAAACTAATAAATATAATTAACGGAAAAATTATATTTTCAAACTAGTTTTACCATATTTTGTTACAAAAGTGACTCTTACCATTTTTTTTGGTTACCAAATGGCTGAAATTATAGATAAGACACTACCACTAGATTACACGGTGTTGGACTCAGCCTAAAGAATGCTCAGCAATCATGAGTTAAAGTTTTTTATGATGATAAACATGAAGGAAATCAATCTATAAATCAATACTGTCATCAACATCTTATTCAGGGCAATAGGGTTAGCCAAGTTTAGTTTAAACTATGTGTGCTGACTTAATTACACTTAGGATATTTATGTTGTATAATAGTTGCTGAATTAATAACTTAGCACAATAAGAATTGAAATAACTCAACTCTCAATTGTGCTTTATCTTGCGCTGAGTTTTGATTAAGTTATCTGCTATAACGCTGTATGCTTTTAACTCTCTGTAAGGACAAAATATTCCCTAGTTGATTCTTTGCAGATCCCAAAGATGGTGTGACATTAAAATATAAAAGGGATAATTAAGTGGTCCCAAGAGAGAAAAGTTGTCAGCACAGAAATTTTGACTTATCAACACTAAAGTCTAAGATTGAACAAACATTCTCATGCATTTTAGAGCAAGCTGTGCTACACTGCCTACTTTAGGATGATTATCCAAGCAATGGAATCCATGTTGCAGTTCGCACCTAATCTCACCAAAAAAGAATCAAGAGAAGATCAAGACATGGTGAAAAAATCATTTCAACGGTTTAATCTCGCATATTAACGGATTAATCTCATGCATCAATGGTTAACAATCTCTGTCGCAATGGATTCAAATCTGTCTCCAACGGGAAGAATTTTGAAGACTGTATGAGAAGAGAAACTAGAGTATTAAACGAGTTGAAGTATAAGTTTTCAACGATTACCTCAGCATTTTCCTATAAATAGAATATTGAAGGTAATGTTTAAACTTGGTGAATAAACCTTGAATTTCTAAGTGCTAAAGCTCTATCAAAATTACCTAGCAAACAAGAAATTTCCAAATTAGAAGAACTACAACAAGTCACCACTATATTCTTTTCTAAATCAATCAAAACACATTAAATTAGATCGTTTGTAATGGAGAACAACATGTTATAAATTGTTCTCTTAGATTAAATCTTTAAATCTCTGAGTGATAGCAGATTTGAGAAGGGTACTCAAATCTATATGAGGGTAGAATGGCTTAGATGGTACTCGCTTGTAAGCTACCAATTGTTTCGGCTTCTCCGCCTAGTTAAAGGAGTGATAATAGTGGTTAAAGCTCGAACTGGGGACTGGAGGTAGGCGAGAGGGTGAACCGGGATAAAATCTGTTGTTTGTATTTTCGTAACTCTATCTCTTCAATTACTCATCAACAAAAATTCATCTCTTACTTGTGTTTTATCTAAGTGTTTTAGTTAGCAATGCTAAGTTTATTCTAACTCAGCAAAGTCTGCCAAACTAAGATTCATCTTAGTATGTGAGTTGTGTTTCCCATACCTTATTTGCTTAATCATTCATCATTTAAAATCAACTCAACACTTAGTGATATAATTTAAAGAACATTAAAAATCAACCTATAAACAATTTCGGGGCATTCAATTCCCCTTATGTCCATGTTATTAAACCCAACCAAGACCAACAAGTGGAATTAAAGTAGTGCTCATCTTAAGATTTCACATTCTTGAGTTAAAGTTCCAATGGATTATAATAACTCGTATATCTCTGGTACTTCACAGACGCATCTCCTCAAAGAAGGAACTTCTGTTACCTGACCTCCTTTATTTGATGACCAACATTATTCTTTCTGGAAAAATAGGATGAAAAATTTCGTTTAATCATAGGGCATGCTAGCATGGTTAACAATTAAAAATGATCCCCATATCCCCACGGAAGTAAGAAATGGTTAGAGAGTTCCAATTGATCCTGAGAAATATAACAATGCTGATCTCAAACTCTTGAAGGAAAATGCAACGACTATTAATTACTTACATTGTGTGCTAGATCTTATAGAGTTCAATAGGATATCTGGATGTGAGACTACATAATAGATATGGAAGAAATTGGAGGTAAATTATTAAGGGATTGACAAAGTGAAGGAAAGAAAGATCAATCTCGTGACCATGCAATATGAGCTATTCTAGATGGAGCCTAATTAAGCAATCTAAATCATTAATACCCACTTTTTGAATATTATCGAGTTAAAAAGTCTTGGGAAAAGCTACGCTGAAGAGGAAATGGTCAAAAAGATCTTCATAAGTCTCACAAAGGAGTGGGATGCTAAGAAAAGTGTGATTAAGGAGGTTCATAACTTGAAAACCTATAAGTTTGATGAATTAATAGGAACACTTCTCAATCAAGAGATATCCCTGCGAAAGTATGATGAGGATATCAAGAAGAAGAAAGGAAAGGAGTCCAAGGGAATCATTCTCAAAACTAGTTCATCTAGTGAGGAGGATTAACATGATGATTATGATGAAAAGATAATGCTACTAACCAGAAGGTTTAAGTACTTAATGAAGGAAAATGATAACTTTAGAAAGAAATTTTCTAAACGAAAGCAAGGAATGATAAGGAAGAAAAAGGCATGATGGAATACATCAAAGACATCAAGAGATTTGGCTGTGGAGAAAAGATGCATATCCAGCCCAGCTGCCTTAAAAGAAAGATAAATTTAGAAAGTTTGGCAAGAAGGAGGTAACACATGCTTTTACTTGAAGTGACTCTTATTTTGAAACTTCTTCTCTAAGTGAAGAAGCAATTGGTTTTGCCTACATTTGTTTAATGGTAATTGATATTGAGCTTAATGATAACCTAAAAAGTACTTCAAAGTTGAATTCCCCTACTGATATGAAGAAGGACAAAGAAGATGAAAACATTAAAGTAAATACTCAACCACCTTTGTCTTTTGATGAGATTGCTGAGGTACCCTATGATGCTGTTAAGGTGACTAAAAAGTTAGGAAATGACATAAAGGAGATTGTGAGGAGATGTGAAGACTTAGAAGATACCAGTTCTTCCATGTTACTTGACATCCATTACCTCTTTAAAAATGACAAGTTTCATGAAGGAAATGACAGTGTACTCACCAAGAGAATGGATGAGTTATTTGTTAAGCTAACAGCCTTAAAACAGGTTCAGTTTCCTCCTTCAACTAAATGAAATACTTTGAATAACTACTCGCATACATTTGACCAGAATGTTTCCAAAAAGAAGAAAGTGAGCATGCCTAGAACGAAATCATTATGTGGATTTTGTGGAAAGGCAGGAGGACATGTCACAACCTTATATAGACATAAATATGGTTATTATAAAGAGTATGACTATATTAGAATAAACATTGCTAAAAGGGGAGGACCCAACCAAAAGGAATGAGTACTTAAGAAAACTTGATTACTTTGCAAGTGATCTTGACATCCGTTGATGATACAAGAATGTGGTATTTGGATAGCGGTTTCTTGAGGCATTTAACATGTGAAGAAAAATAATTCATCACATTAGAGATGAAGAGAAATAGTAGCATCATTTTTGGTGATAACAAGAAAGGCAAGATCATAGAAAATTGCACAGTTGGAGTTACCCCTCCAGTTGAAGATGTTTCTCTTATTCAAGGCATGAAGTTCAACTTGCTGAGTGTTGCTCAATTGTGTGATAAAGGCAGAAGAGTTTCATTTGACTCAATAGGAATTTCGTAATTGATGTCAAGACCAATTCAACCATTCTCTATGCTCCCAAGATCAACAACGTCTATATGATCGATCTATCCCTACAAACTAGAAATATATGCTTAGTTTATAAGGATGAAAATTCTTGGTTATGACCCAAGAGCCTTGGACATATCCACATGAAGAATTTATTGAAACTAGTAAAGAAATTACTAGTCAATGGTCTTCCATCTATTGGTTTCGAGAAGGATAAATTTTACTTAGCTTTTCAATATGGAAAGAAAATCCAGAAATCTTTTAAATCCTTAAATGATATATCTTTGAAGCTATTATTAGAGAAACTACATTTGGAGCTCTTTGGCCCTATTCAACTAGTATCATAGGAGGGAGAATATTCACTCTTATCATTGTAAATGATTTCAATCGTTTCACGTGGGTAGCTTTGTTGAGTAGTAAAGATGAAACTTTTGAGTTCTTTTCAACCTTATCCAATTGGATAAAGAATGAACAAGGAAGGAGAGTTATCAAGATCAGAAAGCGATCATGGAAGAGAGTTTGAAAATATGTTCATTGAAGATTTCTGTTCAAGGCATCACATGGATCATATTTTTTAGCTGTATACATGCCGCATCAGAATAGAGTTATGGAATGCGAGAATAGAATAATTATTGAGATTGCTAGATCTATGCTGAGCAACAGCAACCTACCTAAGTATTATTGGGGAGAAGCTATTAACACAACATGTTATATTCATAATAGAGTCTTACCTTGCAAGCTTTAGAAGGGTGTAAGCCAAAGTTGGACATCTAAGATCTTTTTGGATGTAAGTGTTATATTTGTAACACTAAGGAGGAAATAGCAAGTTTAACCCAAAAGCAAATGAAATAATCTTTCTAGGTTACTTAGTATGCAGTGCATATATCTCGAGTCTATGTATTGAGGATTGGACTTTTAGAAGAACATGCATGTAGATTTTGATGAAGGATAACCTATTGCTAGAAGAGAAGTCAATGATGATGTTCATGAAGTTATCAACGTGTCTGAGATTCCAAACTCAACCCTAATAGAAGATCATAGCGACATCAAAGTAGATGCTGACCAAATTCAAGCTATCAACTTCAATGAAGATGATCAAACTCAGCAACAACAAAGTAGTCAGGAGATTCAAACAACAAATCTAAATCTTCCCTAGAGAGATTAGAACTCATCGTAATCATTTAATTGATTGCATTATAAATGATGTTCATAATCCTATTATGAATAGAGGCCAACTCAGCAAATTGAATAATAATCCAACATTCATATCATTGATTGAACCCAAAATGTTTGAAGATGTTGAATATGATGAAATTTGTATGATAGCTATGCAAGAAGAGCTTGACAAATTCTAGCGAAATGAAGTGTGGGATTTAGTTTCCAAACCTAGAGGCAAATCCTTCATTGGAACCTAATGGATTTTCAAAACCAGCTTGATGAAGATGGCAATGTTGTTAGAAACAAAGCCAGACTTATTGAGCAAGGTTACAATCAACAAGAAGGAATCGATTATAATGTTACGTATGCTCCTATAGCCAGACTTGAAGCCATTAGGATTCTCTACACTTTTGCATCTCATATGAACATTAAATTATTTCAAATGGATGTTAAGAGTGCTTTCTTAAATTTATATATTCAAGAAGAAGTTTATGTGAGCTAATACCCTAGTTTTGAAGATCCAAAGTTGAAGAAAGCTATGCATGGATTGAAACAGGCGCTTTATGCTTGGTATGAAAGAAAAATTATGTTTTTGCTTTGCAAAGGCTACATTAGAGAGAAAGCAGATAAAACTCTATTTATCAAGTGCAAGAAGAATGATGTGTTGCTAGCTTAAATCTATGTGGATGACATCTTTTTGGAGCAATTGATGAAGTTCATTGCAAAGAGTTTAACAAATAAATGAAGAATGAAGTTGAAATGTCAATGATGGGAGAATTGAATTTCTTTCTTGGACTATAGATCAAGTAAAGCAATGATGGAATATTTATTGGTCAATCTAAATATGCCAAGGAAGTCTTGAAGAAGTTTGACATGGAGTAATAAAAGTTAATGTCAACTCCAATAGCTACATACATTATCCTAAGCAAATATGAAGCTAGTAAACCTATAAATAGTTTGTTCTATATAGGTAATATTGATTCTCTTCTTTACTTAACTACTAGTAGGCCTGATATTCAATGCTATTTATTGTACTATGCTCGTTATCAAGATGACTCTAAAGAAGCCTACTTAGCAACTGTTAAGAGAACTCTCTAGTACTTATAAGGTTCTATTAATGTAGGATTGTGGTATCCTAGTAGCTCAGACTTTGCTCCTAGAAGATTCACAGATGCTAAGTATGGAAGAGATAAGCTTGATAAGAAAAGCACCACTAGTGGATACCATTTTCTTGGAGAATGCTTTGTCTCTAGGTACATTAAAAAACTTTTGTTTCACTCAGTACAATAAAATCTAAGTATATGGCAACAGGAAGTTGTGCACCATAATTGCTATGGATTAAGAAACAACTGGAGGATTATGGTATAAAGTCGGAATGCCTTGAGGTTATGTGTGATGACAAGAGCGCTATAGACTTATCCAAGAATCTAATTCAACATGGTAGGATGAAGCATGTTAATATATAACGTCACTTCATAAGGGATCATGTGCTAAGAGGAGATGTAAAGTTGGAGAATGTTCCATCAGAGGAATAGAGTACAAATATCTTCACCAAACCCCTTGCAAAAGAGAAATTTAATTTGCTGAGGAAATTGATTGGAATGGTAAGTCCAATCAAAGGTGCAATTAGGTTTTATCTTACCAACCATAAGAATGCTGAGTTAATCTTATCAGGTGACAAGTACTTTACTTAATTTCTCATCTAAGTTGCAAACATCATCGTTTTACTAATTATTATTTGAAATTCAATTTTAAATACTAACTGTACTTTGAGCGTCTTTGAACTTATCCAAATGCAACATTTTGTGAAAAAACAGTTAGCCAATTAACATATTATATAATCTCACCGTTAATATTTATCATACTATTTAAGGGCTACACATAGAAGATAGAATATTCTTTGCCTATAAAAGGAGAATTGTAGAAGAGGAACAATTACTTTTCAATCCTTTAAATCGTAAAAATTTCACAAAACAATAATCTCTTTCTAAACCTTAAATCTCTTTCAATTTTGGCATCATCAAGTGCAAATCATTGTAAAGGAAATCAAAGCAAAATGCCAAGAGCATGTGTCATACAAGAAGACGAAACTTATTTAGAGAGATGTAGAGAAGAATATTTATATTTGAATTGCAGAGAAACCCCACACCATATTCTTGAAGCAAGGAATCATTTATAATCTAATCGGGTACAAGAAGACTCTAGGATGGAGATCATTGTTTTCTACCCAAATAAACAAAGCAAGTGCACTAGATCGTGTTTAGTAGTACAAAGCAAGACCAATTGTCATTCCAAAGAGGAACAAGGAAAGTAATTAATTTTATAGGCTATTGGGTAGGTTATGGGTTTTCAATATATTAAAGAGTGTGAGAGAAATAATTAAAAAAGGTTGCTACATAATAAAAGAAGCAGAGACAAGGTTGTCATAGAATGCAGAAACTGAATGTAAGATTGCTGTAAAACTATAATAATAAAGACACAAGCTTTACACGGTCATTAAGAGGTGTTCATGGTTCTTCCTCTCCTTTATTCCAACATGTTTTAGTGTGTAGACTTAAAGTATCTTACCTACTTTTCATGTAACTAGGTGTGACATACCATCCTACCACTTAGTACTTTAAGGTTTTCACCCTAGGAGTTATCTATTTACAGACTAGACCTTGAACATTTAGTTTAAGTAATTATCTAGAATAAATTCCAGATTCTTTAGAACATGTTTAGTATCCTTTCGGTGGGTGTAAACTTAGGTGATTATTAAGAGGTCTAAGGTTGCCAGTCATCACCTTTCAGTTCCCAACTCCCTAATCCAACACAGGCTAACTAGACCCGTGAAATATTAAAAACAATAATAATCAATCTAATAGAAGATTCATGTTGGTTTAAAAGAGATTCTACACCATAAGATAAGCCATCGACAGAGCTTAGCAAGCTTGCTGGGAATTTGTATAATATACATAAAATAAAGTAAATATATAATAAATAATATATATAAGATAGATAAAAACATAAAAACAAAGTAAAGAGAAGATGAGCCAATCAAGGCTGCTTTACAAAGAAAAATGAGGCTCCTTATATACTACTTAGAGGAGCCTTATGAAAGTGGCCAACTTTCCATAATAAAATACTATAAAATACTAATAACCATTAGATTACTTTTTGGTGGCCAAGCAAAGATAAGTGGCAGCACGCCATTCCTTCAAGTTTCCCTCCAAAAAGCTTTCTTTCCCTCTAAGTAGTGCTTCAACTAAGGTCTAATCACAGCAAGACAAGTCACCAGCCTTGTTGAGTACTATTTTCACATCCAAATTTGGAAATCTTTGGCAACCTTCCTTATTCCACATAGAAACCTTTAAAACAGACTTAAACACTCATAATTTCTTCAATATAACTTCATATCAAGTGATTCCAAAGCCTAATTACTTATATTTAGATGGTGCTTTTTCCACTTATTAAGAACCCCATACTTAAACATTGCTTTTCCTCAAGAAATATTAAAGGAAAAAAAGAAAAGAAGAAAAAGATAAGTGCAAAAAAGTTTTGAAAACAAAGAAATTGAAAACAGAGGAAAATATTTATCTTAAGGCATGAGATAATTGAGACCACATTAGCAAGTTAACTTAGCATAAAAGGCATTTTTAAGCAAGTAACTTAGAGCCCATTAGTCAATAACATTGCATTAATGCAATTTGTACCTCATAGAGGGAGTTAGCTTAATTTACTCAAGTGTTTAAGGTAAAAATGGAATGAAGTCACTCCTCGGCTAAGCATAGCAACCTTGAATCCAAAGGCTTGAGAATTGATATCATTTCCACCACTTTATCAATCACAACACATAATCAAATAGATCTTTAAAATGGTTGTAATGCAGGTTTGGGGTTAGGTAGGTCAAGAAAATATATTTTGGGTAGAGGATTTTACCATAAGAAAGTAATCAAGGGTAACAGCAAGCTTCTTTTACAAAAAAAAAAAAACTTATGCAGCAATCGTAAGGATGTATACAAATTCCAAGATATTTTTGAGGAAATTTGACACAATTTGAAGTATAATAAGATTTCTAAATATTCCAGCAATTAAAATGTAATTTTAGCAAGCTTACACAACTGTGAAAAGATCACCATGCTTGCTTTAGAATGGAATAAAATGTCAGTAGCTAAGGTATCTACTATTTTTATCAAGGTGTTTGTAGAAATCTTATTTTCTTGAAATGCTGGAAAAAGATTGCTTCAAAATTCTAGAATTTATTCAAATTTCCAAGAATTGATTAAAGGTGTAAGTCACAATGAATTTTTGTAAACTTGCTTAATATTTGAAAACTTCTCATGGATAAATCCGAGTGAAAAAGGAAAATCAAAGTGATGGGATTTGGCTAAAAAATTTTTGGCTTTTGAAAAAATTTGTTAATGGCTTAAAGGGGCTATTCTAAGGGAAATAATTTTAATTAGGTGGCTTTTTGGTTAAAAAGTAGACTGAACCTAATGCCTTCATCATCTTATGCAAGTGATTAACATGTGGTCTCAACAAGCACAAACCAAATCAAGTTCTAGTTTAAGAATTACAAGTGTTAGTAACTCAACAAGAAATTTAAGCAATATTCAAGGCTCAAAATTCTCACCAAAATAGCTTGATTTCATTTAATTAGCCAAAGAAATTGAAATACAACTCCTAATTATAAGTCTAAATTCTATTAGCCAATTAATCAAGCTCATGTAAATAATCATCAATATGCCAAACTCTAAGCATTCTCCAAAAACTAAATTGCATAACCAAACATAATAAAAGCAACATAAAATTTGTACAAAACAATTTTCAAAACAAAAAAAATAAAAAACATGCTTAAAAAAGGTATTACTTAATTTCAGCAACCTATCTAAGCAGGGAATCAACCATGGCAGCAACCATGTAAAAAAATAAAAGCAATTAATTAAGGAATTACCATCTCCATATCAATGAAAAATAATTAAATCAGGGCCCACCCCCTCATTCCCATACTTATATAGTGCTTTTTTTTTTGAAAGCATCATCAACATAGAGGAATGAAAGGTTGTAGCAACCTATAAGCTGTAAAAAATATATAAGGCACAAGTGGAAGCAATATAACAGTTATGGGGTGAGAGGGGTTTGGACTTCTACTCTTTATTTTGGGGGAAGAATGAATTACTCCCTCTTCATTTGGCTGGATCTCCTAGACTTCCTCTTGATTCATGGTTGAGGCAAGCTTGGAGTTCTCCCTGTTGAGATAAAACTTAATAGAGCTCTTGTCCATTTCACCTTTAGAGAAGGTGTGTAGTCCTTGTTGCCTTCCATGTGCTCTCCAGCAAGGCTAGCCTCTTCTCCAACTCATCAATTTTGACCCCATCAACCTCCCTTTTCTCCAGGATTATCTTAATTAGATACATGATCTATGTTGTTGCCAGTGTTGCAGTCTTCTCAAGATCACTGAATATCATTGTTGATCCTGTTAGACATGATGTATTCCCTAGAGGCAATTAGGGTGATATATATTTATTAGTTATAATGTACAAACAGTTTCGAATTATTATTAAAAATAATTAACGCATCTTTGTTGCTTATCAATGCTTTTTGTTTATTATTGTATCTCGCTGGTATCATATATGTTTAATAGGTATATGCGAATTGATGAGACAAAGTCTGTGATTATTTCATAGCGTAAAAGTGGATGGACATTGTGGGAGCTATGAGGTGTGAAAACTGCACGTACGTGTTACTATGAATAGTCTAAATATCCCTAGTCATAGTTTCATTGAGACTGGATATCAATGGAATAGATAGACTAGCATGTGTAGGCTTACTTCTTGGATTAGATCCAAGCAACAGATCTCATGAGCTGAAGGTGGTACCTTGAGTTGACACATGAATGTATTCGGGTAATACATTAGATTATATCAATCATGACATGCTTAGGAGATTGTTATGTTAATTTTATGTTTTCAAATTCTGCCTTGCTTTGATTGCATGTTCAATTACTGTCTTGATAAACCAACAGAGGTATCGGATCTTGCCTTATTCTATGCATGATTGATTATAACATGTTAAAATGTGATTTTCTATGAATTGATTAAATTGTGCTATGCATGACTTAGGGTTCAATTCCTATTATAGAAAATGATGTGATAACTAGATTAAGGTTTTGCTCAAACTCATTCTAAGTGATTATCATATAAAATTAACAATGTTTTACCACATGGGTAAATGCTTTGATTGAGGGTCATCCCGTACTTCACTTAATTAAAGAATGAAATCTTTAAATAATAATTATCCATGGAATTACGAATCAAAGTGCCCATGATGATTTTGGCAAGGAATGGACAAGGCTTTTCATTCACTTTAAGGGGGCCTTTCCTACCTAGAAATCACCATCGTTATTAGATTCACGAATACCCAAGGGATTTTTATGATTTAGTCGATTTCTAGTATGAGAATTAGATTCCACATATGGTTCTACTAACGTGCTTTAAATTGATAAATTAAAATATATAGACATATGTGCAAAAACTTAAAACATAGACCTTGTTTATTTCGCATGCTATGTGGAGTACTGGCATAATGGAATGATTATGATATACCAGTCAGAGCATTTTCCCTTAGAGTTAATAATTCCAAATAGCCCTGAATTATTATTTCATAATCATATCCATCGTACAAGACCTAGACTAGGGTGAGATCAATGGCACCAATGAAATCCCTATAACAATATTAAGGTAGTAAAATGTCTTCCCATCATAAGTCATGATATGAACCTTATTAACGGATGTAAGCACATGTACAACATGCCTTCCTTTAACATGTTTTTAGTCATGAGACTAGATGGGGTTAATGCCTTAATTAAGGAGGGTTATTTATCGTTATTATTGGAGCTAATGCCGAGTTGGAGACACATTTGAGGAGTCATACAATTGGGTACACACGTCTCGAGAAATAGAACTCGAATGGTTTAACAATTGCAAGAGATGAAAATGGATGGGTTCCAACCATGGTTATCTTATTTTGGCTTAACCTGAAATAGTGGGAGCCATAATGAATGGATATGGATGCTACCTACTAAGGAAAATTGGTTCGACCAAATTTCCCGAAATTTGAATAGAAGGGCTATTTAAATGTCGAGAAAAATAGTAAGAATTATGTGTTTAATTAAAGACCTTATATTAAATGCATGTATATATACTAATGTCTAAACAAGTTCTATCTTATATCTAGGTTGAACAATGAATCCGAACATAAACCTTTGCCCGATACTTGACACCAAATTAATAGGGATCAAATTTGATGACTGGTTCAACGTTCTTAGAGAAGTACTTGAGAAAAGCCACATGGATTATGTCTTAGATAATCCGGAACTAGTTAGTCATGATGCTGGTGCTTCTATCTAAGAGAAAGAAGCATATCTTAGGCACAAGAGAGATGCTTTCGTTGTATCACTTATGATGCTCGAAACCACGAGCTTGAAGCTTAAGAGATAGCATGAAGGTATGGATTTAAAATCCATGCTAATTCATCTTAGAGGCTTTCATGAAGGCATGAGAGTTGAGTGGAATGAAATTCTGAAGCTCCTTTATAACTTTAGGATAGATGATGAGATCTTGGCCATCGAGTGATGCATAGAATACTTACAGTATTCAAGAAGATTGGTTCAAATAGGAATCGCGATAGATTCTAAGCATACCATACAACTTATGATAGGAACACTATCTGAAAAATATTCACCTTTTGTGAAAGATTATCTTATGTCCAAAAGGATTGACAAAACATATGAGTTTATTAAGAAACTTAAAAGTTTTGAGGAAGGTCTGGTGATAGAGGAACAAGTACCTTGGTAAGAAAAACTTGCATTAAAGGTAAAGGTTTAAAACCCATCAATAGGAAGGTAAAAATGTGGTTATTGAAAAGGGGAAACCCAAAGGATTATGTTTCGTGTGCGGAAGGCCCGAACATTGGAAACATGATTGCAAAGCTTTGGTTTCTGAACAGGTGAAGAAGAAGCCAAGTCAGGCATCTACTTTAGGTATGTTAATGATAAAGAGTTTCTCTACAGTTCCCTATGTGTCTACTTGGGTATTAGATACTGGTTGAAGTACTCATATCTACACCTACATGCAGGGATTAAGGAATAGTAGGAGGCTTACTAAGAGGGAAATGGGCCTAAGAGTTGGAAAAGGAGCACGGGTTGCTGCAACAGCTGTAGGGACATATAACCTTCATTTGCCTAGTGGTTTTGTTTTAGTTTTAAATAATTGCTATTATATTCCTGCTATCACTAAGAATATCATTTTTGTTGTGCGTTTAGCAGCAGAAGGATTTGAAATTTTATTTTCTAATAATAAATGTCAAATTTATCATGACAATATTCTTTATGCTTGTGGAATATCTGTGGATGGCATATACATTTTGGATACTAAAACTAAAATTCTAAAAATGAACATTAATAAGAAATCGAGATTAGATAATGAAAAGTCCTCATACTTATGGCATTGTCGTCTAGGCCACATAAATGAGACTTCTTTAACTAAGTTACACAAATGTGGTGACTTAGGCCAAATAGAATGGGAATCCTATAGTGTGTGTGAACCTTGTTTAGAAGGGAAGATGACTAAGAGACCTTTCAAAGAAAAGGGTCAGCTGTTACTAATACTTTGGAAATAATACATTCCGATGTATGTGGTCCAATGAGTGTTAAGACACATGAAGGTTTCGTCTACTTCATAACCTTTATCGATGATTACTCACGATATGATTATTTGTAACTAATGAGTTACAAGTTTGAAAGTTTTGATAAATTCAAAAAACTCAAAACTGAATTAGAGAAACAACTTGAGAAAAGTATCAAGACCCTTCGATATGATCGAGGCGTTGAATACTTAAGCTAAGATTTTCAAGATTATCTAAGTGATAATGGAATTTTACCCTAGTGGACACCTCTTTAAACACCCTAACATAATGGAGTGTTAGAAAGGAGAAATCGAACCCTAATCAATATGGTTCGGTCCATGATGAGCCAAGAAGAACTCAACAGATCCTTTTAGGGTTATGCAATTGAGAGCGCAGTTTATATTCTATACAGAGTGCCCTCTAAATCAGTTGATCAAACTCCATATGAGTTATTGTATGGTAAAAAAACCCGCTCTTTCTCACCTGATAGTTTAGGGATGTCCTACATATGTAAGGAGGACAAGTTCAGATAAGCTGGGTGCTAAGTCTGATAGATGTCTATTTGTAGGTTACCCTAAGGAGACTATAGGGTATACCTTTTATGATCATAGGGAATAGAAAGTCCTTGTTTCTAGAAATGCTCAATTCCTTAGGAAGGAGCATATACTTGCGAAAGCTAATGGGAGCAATCTAGATTTAGTCACTCAAGAAGATCGAATAGATAGTCAACTGATTATACCTACACCTGTTATAGAAGATAGTGTAAGCATGGAACACCCTATTATAACATCGACATTGTGTAGGTCAGGTCGGGCACCAATCGCTCTCGAGTGATACGAGTTTCTCATCAGTAATGATAAACATCTCTTCCTTGTGGAGGATGATGAGCCTAAGACTTACAAGGAAGCAATGGAAGGCTCAGAATTTGATAAATGACTTTCAACCATGAGATCGGAGATGGACTCCATGTATGAAAATCAAGTTTGGAGCTTGATTGATGCTCCAAGTGGGATTAAGCCCACAGGATGCAAGTGGGTTTTCAAGAAGAAAACTGACATGGACGGTAACATAGTTACCTATAAAGCAAGGCTGGTTGTAAAAGGGTACAATAAAAAAGAAGGCATTGACTCTAATGAGACCTTTTCACCGGTGGCCAAGTTGAAGTCTATCAGGATACCCCTTGCCATCGCCTCTCATTACGATTATGAGATTTGGCAGATGGATGTGAAGATAGCATCCCTTAACAAAAATTTGGACATGGATGTGTATATGGCACAACCCGAGGGCTTCGCATCCAAGGATGGCTCTATGGTGTGAAAGTTGCAAAAGTCCATTTATGGACTTAAGCAAGCATCGAGGAGTTGGAATATTAGGTTCGACGAGACAATCAGAGAAATCAGTTTTGTATCAAATGCTAGTGAGCCTTGTGTATATAAAAAGGCAATGGAGCGTGCTATCTTTTTCCTTGTATTATATGTCGATGACATATTATTAATAGGATACATTATTTCTTTTCTTCAAATAGTTAAGTCATGGCTTTCAAAGAAGTTCTCCATGAAAGACCTTAGAGAAGCAACTTATATACTTGGTATTAAGATTTACCGAGATATATCCAAGAGTCTTTTAGGTCTTTCACAAAGTACATACATAGACAAGGTTTTGGCTAAATTTAACCTTGAGCAGTGAAGAAAGGGTTATCTCCCAATGTCTCACGGGATTAACTTTCAAAATCTAAGTGTAAGAGAACACAAGAGCAGAGTGTGAGCGGGTGACACGGAGCGATGAGTCAAGAGCGTGCGGAATGAGAGACGCGGTCCGCTAGGGTATTTTAAAATGTACCGAGTCGTGGAACCGGGAAAGTTTGGTCTGAGAAGGCGAAAATTTTTTGTAGATCGGTTAAACCCGAATCCACCGTCTCTTAGTGTGGAGTCGTAACCTATTTTAGCTCTTTCTAGAAATTAGAGTCCTGTGAGGCTTAACGTCTACGGGATGGCCCCCTAAGACACAGAGATTCGGGTTCAGGAAAAGTTGCTTATTTCTTATTGGATCACATTATATTACGTCTATAGAAAAGCGTATTTCTTAATTATGCATATTCACACTTAAGTCGATTTGAAGTTATTATGCATGATTCACACGTATTTAGAAAGCCATAAAATTATACATAAAGTGGAAAATAAATGCGGTGAGTAAATGCGGAAAAGTAAAGATTAAAAATTACAAAACCTTGGGTGATGCAACTGCCGGCCTAATCGATTAATTACATTTTCCAAAAATAATTAAAATGCGATACCCAAAGGAAAATAAAATCCTAGGCATGCATCTAATCCTAATCTACCTGCATCCACAAGGGTTAGCACATGGTATATAGTACAACATTGATATTTACATGTATGCTTGATTTGATTTCGACGAGGCCCATGTGGCCTAATAATAACATCTACGGTTTAAAGTTATAATTTTAAATAAAAATGGTTCATTTTTATTTACACATATGTTGGTCAATTTTTATTAGTGAAGATGATCGCATGGCAAAGTGTGAGGCCTGTTATCCGGGAATAATTTGTATTCCCTTCATGGGGGTATTTTAACATGAATTTACATTAATAAAGAAATTACAGATGAAGAAAGAAAATTACGACATTTAGAATAAAATAGAATAATAAAAATCCTAGGTCCACAGATAAAATCAGAAGAAGAAGTAGTAGACAAGGAGCACAAAATTAGTAATTCTAGGAATTTAGAGGCTTACCCTTTCAGCGTGAATTCGGCGTATCCGTATGATCCCCGGAAGCATTCCTTGTTCATTTTTAAGGTTGTAGTTTCGTTGAAAAATAAATGTTTATATCCAAAAGATAATCAGACTTGGGCACTAAATTTGTTTTAGGCCTGAGAATATCAAAGGATTTTTGTAAAGAAGATAGAAGAAAAAAGACTTGAAAAAAACAAAATTCTGGATCCAAATACGTTTTGGATCCGAATATAATCAAAGAAACCTTAAAAGAAATGTAGAAAAAGTCAGAGTTATTTCTCTAGAAAAATTTTATTTTGTTGTATAAAAATTTCTCTGTCGTTGTTGAGAGAAAACAATATTTTTGTGAATTTTTTTCGATCTCGAATACTGAAAATTCCACAAATATTTATAGACGAAAATACCCGAAAAATCCAAAAGGAAACATTTTCCAGCAAGGCTCGCTAGAAATTCTAGCGAGCCTCACTAGAAACCGGCGAGGAGCCTCGCTAGAAAATTCTGGCCAGATTCCGGTGAGCCTCGCTAGAATTCTGGTGAGGTTCGCCGGAATTCTGGCGAGCCTCGCCAGAAATACCGACAAGCGATTCCCGATATTTGATTTATTTCTTTTTATTATTATAATTTTTTAAATTTTTAATTTTTTGAAAATATAAATAAATTAATTATTACCAAAATCTATTTTTTAAGTCTTAAAAATAATTTAAGTTCTTAAAATAAATTGGCGACGAGGAACATTCCCATTTGTAGATTTCTGGATAATCGAAAATCACGTGATTAGAAAATAAAAATCCCAAAAAGCTGTTATCATTGAACGCGTAAGCTGGTACAAAATCCCATGCTCATAGCTGCTCCTTATGTGATAATCGCTAGTTGTATAACTAGTATGATCACATGAAATGGAGCGGAGGGATTGAGAATATTCCTGACCAAGGTGGTTGGTGCCTTCTTTTCCCCCGATTGGTGATGACGTGGGCCATCCTTTCTAGCGTCGCGTCCTCGCAGGATTGTCCCTTTGTGCTTGATGCCCCTTGTGGGCAGGTCAAACATTTCTTTCTATGGCATCCCTGTTATAGTCGGTAACCGATTCCTTCTTTGACTGCGATTATTGTGTGCCCCTTGGAATGATTGGAGATAGGTGCCTGAATCTATTTCAAAGGCGACATTGAATTTCCTTAGTCAGATGTTGACTTGTTTCCTGTGACAAGTCAGAGAAAAAGATAATGTTAATACATTTTATGATGAATTTTTTAATTATTTGATTGAGTTTATACGAAGAAAAAATTTTATCCCTTTAATCAAAAATTAAAACATGATAAATATATAAGTTTAATGGAAATTCGGGGATGTCTCAAAAAGTGCTCCGTTGTTTTAGGAGGCTTTTGTGATGTTGCAATGTTGACTTTAGGCTTGAGTAGGCCATCTCCTTCTTAGTGCTTGCAGGTTCCTCAAGTGGAGGTGGAGTTTCTTGTTTATTGGGACGGTGTTGCCCCGGTTTGGCATCGTCTTTACTTGTAAATGACGTGATGCGAATGTAATGTATGCATGATTTTATGCATGAACAATATTTATCATATGATGTATGTTCATCTGTTGTAGGTGTTGTGGGCTTCGTTCATTGAAGAGCCTTCTCTTGTGTTGATGCATGGTTGCCCCCAGGATTCGTCTTGTTAGGGATTCCATGGATGACTTCCTCAGAGCGACGACCATGGGTTCATTGAATTAGATTCGAGTTCAGGGCTTGGATCTTGTTTGAGGAAGGTTTGGATGAGTCGTTGATCCCGCATTGTGTCGGTGATGATTGCTTGAAAGTCGTTTGCTTGAAGAGTTGTCACTTATCGTTCCGAGGAGGAGGTGATGAATTTGGATATTGGTTCTAACTTCTGCATAGACCGCCCTTATGGGTTTTCAATCAATCGAATCTTGTCTTAATTTTTACCTAGATTGCCTTTTTCAGGTTTTCAATCCAGCAGACTTATTTTTCTTTATTTTTACTTTTTCATTTTTTGGACGTTTTCTTGCGATATTCTACCATTGGCATACAAGAAATTATGATAAGCATATGCATAAAACTTCAGCAAAAATGATAATTCATTGATGAACTTAACAGGGGTATAAATGTTTCAAATGATTTGACTCCTGCCATTGATTAGCCCCCTCAGGTTTTCTAACCAATGTGGTTCTCTCGATGTCCTAAGTTTTTCCTAAGCCACCCTTTTCGGGTTTTCAACTCAGTGGACTATTCTTTTTGTGCTTTGAAAATGAGGCCCTAATTTTTGCTCAACTAACCGAGTGTTAATTGACAAGCAAAATACAAATTTATTTTTTTATTCGTATTGCTTTTTATCGATTTATTTCTTTCACCTATGCGTGATGGTAATTGTGTAAGACTTGATTGATCTGATAGATCGGTCACCGTCCTTGTCCACGACTTCAATTGTTGTCTCGTTCAGCATTTCTAATTGATTGGTTGGTGCTTATGCCACTTTGCTAGATTGAGGTGTATTCAATGATGGGTCTTGATCATCAACTTTTCCTTTTTGAGTTCAATTTCTCTCCAACGATAGGTGATATGTCGGAGATCAGATTTGATAGCTTGATTCCATCGATGGTGAATGATTTTCATTCAATGACGTTCCTTCCACAATGTAGTAGTTGGCCCATAAGTGTAGGTGGCTATGTGATGAAGTTGTTGACATGCTCAATGATCGGACTCCTTCTTTGTGCCTTTGGTATTGTGTCAGTTGTTTGAATTTGTTCTGCCTTGTTGACATTTTGGCCTTATTCTGGCTTTGATCATTTTAATCTTTGTGTTCTTTGTTCCTTTGATTGACTGATTTAATAGTTAGTGGACTTTTGTGCTTGGAGATCTTTCTATCGATCTTACATCTTTATCCTATCATGCTTTGTCTAAGTACATGTGTTTATCTCTCACTTTCTCTCAAGAGTCAAATCATTTGAATTGATTGTAATTGTGGGGAATCCATTTATACCCAAATTAATTTCATGACATGATGTGTCACATGTGCTACAAAACATTATGTTTATGCTTATGAGAATGCATGATGTCATTGATAGAGTATCAAGCAAGTAGACAAAGTTTAACTTATTCAAAAATCCAAAAGCCTCGTGGGCAAAGTAGCTAAAAGCTAAATTATTACATAATCATCCATTGATGATAGTGTCCCCCCGATGTATCTATGGATTCAAAGTGCTCCATCCTATTTGCCTTCTCAAACACTTCCTGATAGCTCGTAAAGATGTCTGACCCAAACTTGTTATTGTATGATGGCAGTGCACCGTCTAGAAGCTTGGTTATCATCTCCGGTAGACTTAAGCGAGCTCGAAGACTGACCTGTATGGCCATCCAATGCGCATAGTAGGATTTGAAGCTCTCACCCTGCTCTTGCCTTTCTTGATGTTGCATTGTGGTTTCCATTTGAGAATTGAAACCATAATGCCCATCATAGCCTGAGCAAGGCTATTCCAATCAGTAGCTATGTCCAGTAAAAGGTGGTTGTACCATTCATTGACTTGGTGTCCCAAGGTGACGACAAAGTGCTTAGCCATCATCTATTCACTGACCCTTAATACTCTCGTCACCGTTTGATAATGCATCAAGTGAGCGCTTGGGTCGCTAGATCCCACTATTTTTCAAATTACAGCATTACGAAGTTTTGGGGCAAACTGTCTTCATCCCCGATTATCGGTTGAGCCGAGTATGGATTCATGAGATGGCTACCATGAGGGGCCAAGAATTGTTGCCATAATCCCACCATTCCAGGCTGTTGGAGAATGGCGTTCCCTGCATTTTGTAAGAGCCATATTGTCCCTAGGGAAATGTCATAAAATTGGGCAGTTGAGGTGCCTAGAACTGTGAGACTGACATACTCCAACTGGGAATATGATGCTGGGTCATTCCTAGGTAGAAAGGCCCTGGTGCGAACATTGGCTGGCCCATTTGTCATGGGAAGAATTGGGAAGCATTGGTAAAGTTATATTCTGGCTACCCAATCTGAGCTTAGTTCAGCTGACTTCATCCTACCTTGAACTGATAAAAGGTAGTATGAGTTGAGGATACTACATGCGAGGTAGGAGGTCCCCCTGTTGGATTGACGTTGTTAAGGGTGACCTCTGGGCTGGACACTACATTTTGGGCCCTCCCGGCATGCTGGCGAATGAGCGATGCTAGCTATTCGCCATTGGCAAAGGCATTCAAGGCAGCTGCGATCTCGGTGCTCACCGATGATTGATGTGTCTGCTGAGAGTTCTATCCCGTAAGGAAAGGGTGACCCTCTCCCGCACTTTCTTCTTGTGGATTGGCGATGAAAGACGTACATTAATCTGAATCAGAACCCAAGTCCTCACTTGAGTTAGTGTACGGAACCCTCTCCAGGTTGACCATGATTGGGGAAACGCTAACCAGGCGATGAGCAGACCTTTTCCAAGCCCCTTTGTTACACAAGTAGAAGATCAGACCATGTGTTTGAGATTCATGACATGACTCGTGATGCGAGAAATGTGTGAGATGTTTAATGTTATGGCTGCATTCACAAGGGGTTAGCATGCCATGATGTGAGATGAATAATATGGTTGTCAATTAATTTAAAACAAATATGTTAGTCGTTAGGCAAAAAAAATAAAAATAAGTGGAAATGAAAATCCAATAACTGGGGTTGGATTTGAGATTGGTACGATGCCTATGTGACATCGTAATATGAGTGGTGTAAGTGAGATTACTAAGTTACCCGTATGTTAATAAGTAAATATTTAGAGATTTCGTACTGTGACTAGATCTCATGAAAGGAGGAGGTTAAATTGATTTCGGGTAACCAGTGTGACATACCCCAATGAAACGAAAATAACTACCATATGTAGCTATCTAATGAATGATTTGGTTATTTTTACCCAATTAGGGCAGAGTTTTGGATGCCTATGTGATCATCGTTATTTGAGGGTATATGGAACATGAATCTTTACCCCGTGTGGGCAGATGGTTTGGGTATTAAGTATATACCCTTGAAGATTTGGTAAGTAAGATTTTGAAATAAGTTCTCCCCATGTGGGCTTAGGTTCGGGTGTCAACAAGGACATCACATGATGTAGGAAAAATGGTTTAGGTAGCTGTTTGCCCCTTTTGGGCTATGTTGTATGTGTGATTGTCCCATGTGGGCTGTGAGTTGGATGTCGAGTGGACATCTGATAGATAATTTGTGGGATATATTACTGCCGCTTGTTGGCTAAGTGTTGGATGTCAAGCAGACATCACATAAATTGGGGTGAATGATGCTTCATGATTCTAAGTGGTTTCATGTTGTCCGAGGGTGACATGATCTCGAGTGTCAACTAATCCTAAGTATGATGATGAGAAGATATGTTATATCATATTAACATTATGAGTGTGTGTGTTTAAGTTTCTGCACTATAATTCATGGTTAGCATGACATTTGTACAATAATAAGTACACAACACATAGCATGCAACGTTCAATCTTCCAACCATACAACTCCTGCGTGTATGGTTTTTGGCTAGTCTCTTTCCTAAGTTTGGTTTATCTTAGTATCATGGAGATACTAAGGAGTGCCCCTGCCAGAAAAATATAATGCATGGTCTTTTGATGGGTAACACCCTAGGGAAAATGCCTACGGCTTATTTACATGAGATTTATAAATGAGTTGTTGATGTAGAAGGTTCTTTTTGCACTAAAATACACTCCAAGCCTCTCCCCAAATAGGTTCTAACGAGGGAGGTACATGCGATATGGCAACAAGTGCTCCACCCGCTCAAGTACTATCTTTTCTCAAGGAGGCAGATTAGTACAAGCTAAAGCTTCGCGGTAATAGGGTACCTTAATCTTACGGGCTAATCCCCTCTATTGCAATGTGAATTTATGAATAAGTTATAATTAAGAAAATACAAAATAATGTGATCAACAATTTTCGAAACTTATCCAAAATCTAAAATCTTTGAAAATCAAGTTTTTAGAAAAATCCCCAGCAGAGTCGCCATTGTGATCGGGCAACACGGAGCGATGGGTCGAGAGCACGCAGAATGAGAGGCGTGGTCCATCGAGGTGTTTTAAAAAGTACCGGGTCGTGGACCCGGGAAAGTTTGGTTTGAGAAGGTGAAAACATTTTTAGATCGGTCAAACCCGAATCCGTCGTCTCTTAGTGTGGAGTCGCCACCTGGATTAGCTCTTTCCAAGAATTAGAGTCTTGTGAGGCTTGATGTCCGGGGGATGACCCACTAAGACACAGAGATTCGGGTTCGAGATAAGTTACTTATTTCTTATTGGATCACATTATATTACATCTATAGAAAACCGTATTTCTTAATTATGCATATTCACACTTAAGTCGACTTGAAGTTATTATGCATGATTCACACGTATTTAGAAAGCCATAAAATCATACATAAAGCAGTAAATAAATGCGATAAGTAAATGCGGAAAAGTAAAGATTAAAAATTACAAAACCTCGGGGGATGCAACTGCCCGCCTAATCTATTAATTAAATTTTCCAAAAATAATTAAAATGCAATACCCGAAGGAAAATAAAATCCTAGGCATGCATCTAATCCTAATCTACTTGCATCCACAAGGGTTAGCACATGGTATATAGTACAACATTGATATTTACATGTATGCTCAATTTGATTTTGACGAGGCCCGTGTGGCCTAATAAAAACATCGACGGTTTAAAGTTATTATTTTAAATAAAAATGGTTCATTTTTATTTACACATATGTTGGTCAATTTTATTAGTGAAGATGATCGCATGGAAAAGTGTGAGGCCTGTTATCCGAGAATAATTTGTATTCCCTTCATGGGGGTATTCTAACATTAATTTATATTAATAAAGAAATTACAGATGAAGAAAGAAAATTACAACACTTAGAATAATTTGTATTCCATTCATGGGGGTATTCTAACATGAATTTATATTAATAAAGAAATTACAGATGAGGGAAGAAAATTACAACATTTAGAATAAAATAAAATAATAAAAATTCTAGTTCCACAGATAAAATCAGAAGAAGTAGTAGACAAGGAGCACGGAATCAGTAATTCTAGGAATTCAGAGGCTTACCCTTTCGGCTGAATCCACTTCGGCGTATCCGTATGATTCCCGGGCGCTTTCCTCGTTCGTTTTTAAGGTTGTAGTTTGGTTGGAAAATAAATGTTTATTTATCCAAAAGAAAATCATACTCGGGCACTAAATTTGTTTTAGACCCGAGAATATCTGAGGATTTTTGGAAAAAAGATTGAAGAAAAAAGACTTGAAAATAATAAATTCGGGATCTAAACGTGTTTTGGATCTGAATATAATCAAAGAAACCTTAAAAGAAATGTAAAAAAAGTAAAAGTTATTTCTGTAGAAAAATATTATTTTGTTGTGTAAAAATTTCTCTGTCTTTGTCGAGTGAAAACAATATTTTTGTGAATTTTTTTTCAGTCCCGAATACTGAAAATTCCACGAATATTTATAGGCAAAAATATCCAAAAAATTCAAAAGGAAACATTTTCTGGTGAGCCTCGCCAGAAACCGGCTAGGAGCCTCGCCTAGAAATTCCTGCGAGGCTCGCCAGATTCCGGCGAGTGATTCCGATATTTGATTTATTTTTTTCTATTATTATATTTTTTTAAAATTTTAATTTTTTTGAAAATAAAAATAAATTAATTATTACCAAAATCTATTTTTTTAAGTCTTAAAAAAATAATTTAAGTCCTTAAAATAAATTGGCAACGAGGAACATTCCCATTCGAAGACTTTCGGATAATCGAAAATCATGTGATAAAAATCCCGAAAAGGCGTCATTATTGAATGCGCGAATTGGTACAAAATCTTGTGCTCACAAAGAGACTGTGCATGAATGAAATATCCCATGCCTTAGCGATAAGGTCCATCATGTATGCTATGGTATGCACTCGGCCTGACATCTCACATGCTTTGAGCGTCACAGGCAGATTTCAATTTAACCTAGGTGAGAAGCAATGGATAGTCGTTAAAACTATCCTCAAGTACTTACTTAGAACTAAGGATATGATTTTAGTATATGGAGAAGGCGATCTCACTTTAAAGGGATACACCGATATGAGTTTTCAGTCTGACAGGTATGATTATAAGTCTTAGTCAAGTTATGTGTTTATGTTAAATGGAGGGGCAGTTGTTTCGAAGAATTTCAAATAGAATACGACTACCAATTCAACCACGGAATCTGAGTATTTAGCTGCTTCAGAAGCAGCTAAGCAAGCCATATGGCTTAAGGGATTTATTGGTGATCTCAGTGTGGTGTCCAGGATTGTAAATCCAATATCGATCTATTGTGATAACAATGGGGCTATTGCTCAGGCAAAGGAACCACGGTCTCACCGCAGAAATGAGCATATTCCTGTATTGTACTATCTCCTGCAAGAGATGGTAACCAGAAAGGATATAAGTTTAGAATATGTCCCAACGGATCAGAATATAGCGGATGGGCTAACTAAACCATTGGCTTAAGTTAAACATGACCAGCATGTTAACGAGTATGGTATAAAGCACATGGGAAATTTGCTCTCGTGCAAGTGGTAGATTGTTAGACATGATGTATGCCCTAGAGGCAATTAGGAAGATATATCTTTATTAGTTATAATGTACAAACAGTTTTAAATATTATTAATAATAATGAAGACATCTTTGTTACTTATCAATGCTTTCTGTTTATTATTGTATCTCGTTGGTATCATATATGCTTAATATGTATATGCGCATTGATGAGACAATGTCCATGATTATTTCATAGCGTAAAAGTGCATGGGCATAGTGGGAGCTATGTGGTGTGAGAACTGCACATACATGTTACTATGAATAGTCTAAATATCCTTGGTCATAGTTTCTGTCCGACTGGATATCAATGGAGCTGATAGACTAGCATGTGTAGGCTTACTCCTTGGATTAGATCCAACCAACCGATCTCACGAGCTAAAGGTGGTACCTTGAGATTACACATGAATGTATTCAGGTAATACATTGGAGACCATTATAAGACAGACACTTGGAAATAACTATATCCATGTGTTGGTGTCATGTCTTATTGTAGTAGCAGTACGAGTATACTCAGACCTGATATACCGATTACGTTATGTAGGAGTTGCTATACATTGGGTCATACTTACTCATACCCTGGCGATCATGATGATACGGGTATAGTGATGATCACATGTTGGTAAGCTGTGTAGTCAAGATGGGATCCATCGCTCCTGATATAGTAATATAATGGAGATGTACCTTAGGGCCCCTTATTGAAGTAACACACTCATAAACCTCTAATTAGAGTATACGATTGATGGAACGGGTTTCTAATCAATCAAGATACAAAACGGCTGAGTGGTGTTCTTCGTGATCAAGTCTAATTCCAGGATAGCTACGGCCATTACATGAGCTAACACTTAATCTAAGCTCAATAAACTTGATGGCACTTAACTTGATTGAAGGATTGTGTTGTACTGGTTACTATTGCAGAACCGGATGAAGTTACAGGCATGTGATGTTCCAAGTATTAAGGGATCATACACCATTGCTAGAAAGCCCAATTGATCATCTAGAGCTATCACGTTCCATAACGGTCTGGAACACTAAGCCTAAAGGTTCCCTAATGGGAAGCCAAGTTTAGGTTAACATCTAGCGGCTCTATACTTTGGGATTCTATAAGGTTACACACTTTGGGGTTTTATTGGACCATGTAAAGAACCTATGGACTGAGTTTGAATCGAAAATACAAGTTATGAAA
Organism: Euphorbia schlechtendalii; assembly: GCA_949673415.1. NCBI lineage: Eukaryota > Viridiplantae > Streptophyta > Magnoliopsida > Malpighiales > Euphorbiaceae > Euphorbia > Euphorbia schlechtendalii. The sequence goes on from CATIWQ010784432.1 coordinate 47,317, forward strand.
TCAGTGAGAAGAATTATTAATTGGTTTAACCAAATTAATAATTAAAAGGAATTATGAGAAAATAGGGAAAAAGGTTGCACGAAGCGAGAAAGGGATTTTTCCCGTCATGAGTGGACCCCAAACTAAACATGGGTTGTTCAAAGTGGGGCCTGCGCAGCTACCCCTCTAGCCGCTAAAGCACGGGGGTAGCCCATGCGCTAGGGGGCTGCAGGTCGCAAGCGCTTCCATAAGGTAGCAATGGTGCATGCAAGCTGGGCTTGCGGGAAGGCCCACAAGCTGCAGCTTATGGCACAAGGTAATCTCGCTAGGGCTTGCCTTGTGGTAACCCGCGGGTACCTATACCCACACGGTTGACCCGCTAGATATGGGATGAAATTTATCCAATCCCATGTAAAGTTTTAGTGGGAGTCTATCACTCCCCCTTTTTCCCTATAAATAGGCTTCAAAGCCTCTCATTATTTACACACACAAAAAAACTTTGAGCTTATTTTTCTCTCTAATTTCTACTCTCCTCTTCTTTTGTTATGCGAGATCCTCCACAAGTTTCTCCAAACAAATTGAATAGCTCTTTTAGAAGGCTCTAAGTTTAAGTGAGCTTTCGAGTTTTGTTTTTGAGTTGATTTATGAGTAGTCTAGCACCTATTATCAATCGACGGGTTCTACCTCATCAAGGTTTTGGTCGGTGAAGATCCATGTGGATCAAGTCATAGAGGCTCTCCTAGTTTGGAAGCTTATGCTATCAAATTGCTCAAAGGGAACGCCGCTACCAAAAGAGAGATCAAGAACGCATCAATTGGTAATGCTTTAATCTTTAGATGCTAGGTTTCTTTTATATGTTTTAAAACCTAAAAGCATCTATGGAACTTTTTAACTTAGGTTATATCAATCATGGCATGCTTAGGAGATCCTTAGGTTAATTTTAAGTTTTGAAATTCCGCCTTGCAACCTTGGCATGTTTAATTACTGTTTTGATTAACCAGCAAAGATAAGCCACCGGTAGAGCTTAACAAGCTTGCTGAGAATTTATATAATATAAATAAAATAAAGTAAGTATATAATAAATAATATATATAAGATGAATAAAAACATAAGAAGAAAGTAGAGAGAAGATGAGAAAATCAAGGCTTCTTTACAAAGAAAAATGAGGCTCCTTATATACTACTTAGAGGAGCCTTAAGCAAGTGGCTAACTTGCCATAATAAAATACTAAAAAATACTAATGACCATTAGATTGCTTCTTGGTGGCCAAGCAAAGACAAGTGGCAGCACGCCATTCCTTTAATTTTCCCTCCAAAATGCTTTATTTCCCTCCATGTAGTGCTTCAACTTAGGTCCAATCACAACAAGACATGTCTTTTCACACCAAAATTGGAAATCTTTGACAACCTTCCTGATTCCATGCATCAACTTTTAAAACAAGCTTAAAAACTCATAATTTCCACCATATAACTCCAAATCAAGTGATTCTAAAGCCCAATTACTTATATTTCATGGTTCTTTTTTCACTTATCAAGATCCTCATACTTAAACATTGCTTGTCCTCAAGAAATACCAAAGGAAAAGAAGAAAAGAAGAAAAAGATAAGTGCGAAAAAGTTTTGAAAACAAGTCATGATAAAGAAGTTCAAGGAGAATACAAATCTTAAGGCATGAGATGATTGAGATCACATTAGCAAGTTAACTCAGCATAAAAGGCATTTTTAAGATAAGTAACTTAGAGCAAATTAGTCAATAACATGGCATCAATGCAATTTGTGCCTCAAAGAGGGAGTTCACTCAATTTACTCAAGTGTATAAGGTAAAAATGGAAGGAAGTCACTCCTCCGCTAAAAACATCAACCTTAAATCCATAGGCTTGAGAATCGATCTCATCTCCGCCACTTTGTCAATCACAACACATAATCAAATAGGTTTTTAAATGCAAGTTTGGAGTTAGGTAGGTCAGGAAAATAAATTTTGTGTAGAGGATTTTACCATAAGAAAGTAATCAAGGGTTACAACAAGCTTCTTTTAAAAAAAATAGACTTATGCTGCAATCTTAGGGCTATACAAATTCAAGGATATTTTTGGGAAAAATTGACCTAGTTTGAAGCATAATAAGATTTTTAAATATTCCAGCAATGAAAATGTAATTTTCGCAAGCTTACACAAGTGTGATAAGATCAACAAACTTGCCTTAGAATGGAATAAAAATGTCGGTAGCTAAGATTTCTACTGTTTATATCAAGGTGTTTGCAGAAATCTTATTTTCTTGAAATGCTGGTCTTTAAAATTCTGGAATTTATTCAAATTTCCAAGAATTGATTAATGGTTTAAGTCATAATGAATTTTTTTTTAAACTTGCTTAATATTTGAAAACTTCTCATGGAAAAATCCGAGTGAAAAAGGAAAATCAAAATGATGGGATTTGGCTAAAACATTTAAGGCTTTTGAAAATAGGTTAATGGCTCAAAGGGGCTATTCTAAGGGAAATAAATTTTAATTAGGTGGGTTTTTGGCTAAAAAGTCAGTTGAACCTAATGGCTTTATCATCTAATGCAAAGTGATTAACATATGGTCTCAATAAATACAAACCAAATCAAATTCTAGTTTAAGAATTTATATGTGTTAGCTCACTCAATAAGAAATTTAAGCAATATTCAAGGCTCAAATTTCTCACCAAAATAGCTTGATTGCATTTGATTAACCAAAGAAATTGAAAAAAAGCTCCAAATTACAAGTCTAAATTCTATTAGCCAATTAATCCTGCTCATGTAATTTAATCATCAATGTGCCAAACTCTAAGCATTCTCCAAAAACTAAATTGCATAACCACACAGAATAAAAGCAACATAAAATCTGTACAAAACAATTTTCAAAAGAAATCAAATAAAAAAACATGCTTATAAATGGTATTACTTAGTTTTACCTATCTAAGCAAAGAATCAACAGTGGCAGCAACCATGAACACAAATAAAAGTAATTAATCAAGGAATTACCATCACCATATCAATGACCAATAATTAAATCAGGTTCGAACCCTTCATCCCCATACTTGAGCTAAGGAAGGTTGTTGATGAAGCTCTGGTGGTGATCTAGAGGAGTTTGAGTACCCAGAAGATTGGGTTAGTGGAGAGATTAGGGCTATAATCATGGAATGGAGAGGAAGAGCTGCACATAAGTTGATAGTGAAGTTCTTGGTACCCAAGACTGGGTCTGTGTGAATCTTGTTGAAATTTGAAAGGTGTTTTGTTTACCATATCATTCATGTAAGTAAATCAATTGGCATGTACTCTTAATCAATCGCATGATGAAGGTTACACATTAATTTCACCATGGGAGTTTAATCTCAATATTTAGTGGTACTTACAATGGGATATCAACAGAGTGGCTAGAGAGTATGCTCCAGTAAAAATGGTATTCTTTAACGATATGGCTGATGTCGTTAATGATATAGCTGATATCGTTAACGACATCAGCAATGTCGTTACCGACATCGACTTTGTAGTAGAACTAAAATTGCACTTTCTATAATTTTCAGCCAAAAAGGCAATCTTTGCCCACATGCTTTGATATTTTCATTGAAAAAACACTCCCTAAAACTTACCTAGGACCTTTCACATAAAATCTTTGCTTGGGATTTGTCAAAAGTGGAAAAGAAAAAGCTAAAGCTATCCTAAGTTGACTTTGGATTGATGGGAGCTCCCATAAAATGAGAACTGAGTTTCAGTAGGAAGGGGGCTCACATTATCATGTATAGCTAGCAAAGAAAGTTGAGTTCAAAGGGCAAGTTCATAGTTTGACTGTTCTTGAGCTTTTGAGATTTTTTTTTAACTAAGTTAAGACTTTAAACACACTATTACTTAAATTTTTGGTTTGGTGAGTTTAAGTTCATGAGAAGGGCATGAACTTGGGTTACAAGGGTCCACTTATTCATCTGTTAAGCAAATTTGAGGTTTAATTCATCTTTTAAGAAAAGTTTGAGGTTTAGAGATCATTTAAGCAAACTTGAGGTTTAGAGATCACTTAGATAATGCTTGAGGTTTAGAATTGAATGGAGAAACTACTACATATCTATCACTCACTTGAAGGTTACTACACCTTCTTAAAACATCTACTTTGGCAAGGAATAGATCCCTTCTAAAGATTTTCGATAAATCACCAAGCAACAACCAAATCCAACAAAAAAGAAACAAGGAGAGCTTCTCGAAGGACTTCGTGGAACTTAAAGAAAGTGGATTCATGACTATGGGTAATCCTCTGCACTTACATTTATATGTTTTCCTTTTTGAAGTTTCATTTTCTTTTCGGTTATTTTCATATTCGCACACTAAACTATTTTCCAAGAATTTCAGTATGATTTCAAATATTTTCTAGTATTTTGTTTACAAAAGCATATTCTTCACATCTTGAGCTTTCCGTAATGATAAAGATCATCCGAAATCGGTTAAGTATAGCAAAAGTTATGATAGTTTGAAGTTTCTAATTTTCATTTTATCATTTTTGTGTGTTTTCTAGCAAGTCTTTATTATCGATGTCGTTAACGATGTCACTCACATTGTAAACTACATCATGAAATTGTTAATGACATCTCTTTGGTAGAGTCATGGATTTTCTTTGTTTTGCTCCGTTTACAATCCTTTGGGCCTTAAATGACACATTGAGACCCTTTTGAGTTAGGAAATGCATCATTGGATAATACACTTCTAAATTGGAGTTGTTTAGGAGTCATACATGATTTTTTGATGTATAATATGTGGATTATGGTTTGGAGTAAAAACAGAAGCACTTCGAGCCATCCATATCGATATCACCCTCCGCAGGGAAGTTTGTAACGATAAGGATGACATCGGTACCGTTGTTAATCTAAACAATGGCTATGTTATGCATGTTTAGCCTAGATTTACATTTCTAATGTTGTTTTAGGTCACCCACATGAAAGGAACCCAAACATGTGGCATTTTCGCTTATAAAAATGACAAATAAAGTTGAAAATGAAAATGAATCATTTTTATAAAACAAGAACTTCTAAATCTCCGTTGTTTTTACCTCGACCAAATAGGTCTTTCCAAAATCCAAATAAATCATATATGGTACACTTGGTATATATTTGTGTTGTGGAATATCCCCTATGCTAACCTTTGTGGATGCAGGTAGTTTAGGATAGATGTATTTTAGGGTTTAATTTTGTTCGGGTATCGCATTTATCAAATGTAACATTTGTTAGATACTGATATATTTAGGCGATTTGTAAATCACCCATCCCAAGATGTAATTAATCTTGTAGATTAGACCCATTTACGTCTTACATGTTTACTTTCTCACACTTTATTTATTTACCGCTTTTCGCATGCGCGGTAAATAACAAAAAACATAAGCCGAAAACATCTAGATTGAATTTAAGTATTGTAAAGGTGGTTTACAAATGGGAATAATGTTAACTCAAATAATGATTAAGTAAGTAACTCATCCTAAATCCGAATATCTGAACCATTGTATCATTTAGGCTTAATAGATCTAAGCTGTACCAAATTTTCCTAGAAGAGCTGATTCGGGTATCGACTCTTAATACCATAGGCTAGAGGTTCTGATCTTGAGTTTATTAAACTTGTCACAGGAAAAATTTTCTTTATTTAAACTAAAAACCACACACATTTTTTCAATCAAGAAATCCCACATGCCTCATCTCACGGGGCTACTCGGGTTGAACATCATCCTCTCACAATCATTATATATGGGGGCTAAGAAAGTAGTGGTGGTGGATGATGATGATCATATCACCATTAACTAGTCCATTCCTTCTTTGAAAAGGACTAGGAAGGATAACCCATGAAAGGAGAAGAGCCAGTAGCTAAGAGGATTATAGCTCTTAAGAATTTTGCTTTCAAGAAGCAGGGAAGTCAACAAGATAAGGCTGAAGAAGTGAAGGAACAACAAGTAGAGGAAGAAGTATTGATGGGTGAAGAAATTAATGTTTGGTAGTTTGAGATCAAGAAGAGAAAGAGAAGAAGCAGGAATAAAAAGCCTATTGTAGTTAAAGGTAATGTAGCACTGAAGGTTACAATTGTTGAGGTAAATCTCAATCCCTCAGTTCAAAAGAGTGAAAAGGTTGTAGATGTAGAGCAACGGAGGCTTGTGATGCAACAATAGTAGAAGTAGTCCTTATAACTTGTATAATGCTCTCACTAAAGGATCACAAAAAAAGGTTTGAGAAAATCAACGACTAAATTCAAGGGTTGCAAGGAAAATTGTGAAATCTAGAAAAGTAAATGACCTAAATTGCTATATCTCTATCTCAAAGATCGAGAAGAAGGAGATACTTCCATCTCAAATGGAAGACAGCCCAAAGGAAGTCCAATAAGCATTACCATAAATAGAATTGGAGGAAGAAATGATAGTGACTCCTGGTGAAATTGAAGAAACAGTGATTCCCACTGAGACTAGGCCTCCCTTTCTACAGAGACTAGAAAAACTAAGAAGATAGAGGAAGAAACAGAGATCTTTGAAACCCTTAGAAAAGTCAAGATCAACATCCCGTTACTTGATGTATTTAAGAAAATTACCAAGTATGGTAAATTCCTCAAGGAGTTGTGTACCAACCAAAAGAAGTAGCAAGACCTGGATAAGGTCTTTATGGGGGAGAATGTATCAACAATGATTCAATGCAAGTTACCTCTCAAGCTTAAAGACCAAGGGATGTTCGCAATCAATTTCACAATAGGCTAGGTTGTGATTCAAAAGACTCTGTGTCATCTTGGTGCATCTACAAATGTCATGCCTTCTTTTGTCAACAAGAAAATATTAGCCAATCATAAGATGCTACTCGAAGAGAACATGATTGTTTTACAACTTGCAGATCGTTCTATTATCTATCTGGAGGGAATCTTAGAAGATGTATTAGTTAACATAAATGACTTTTTTTCCGCTAAATTTTATGTTCTTGATATGTGTGATAAAGATAAGAAGGGGAGTATAGATTTACTGCTAGGGAGACCATTCTTAAGCACTGCCAAGGCCAAAGTTGAAGTACATACTGGGTCTCAGTTAATGGAATTCAATGGCGAGATAGTCACATTAAATGTTTATGATGCTATGAAGACCCAAACTGAAGATTCAAGTTTTCATAGCATTGACAACCTTGATCCTGTTATTGATCGCAAGGTTTTGACTCTATTTATTTTGAGGGCTTATATTCGGTGATGATGCCAAAAACCTTATTCCCCACTTTTCTACCGATAAGATAAAAGTTCAAAATACGAATAGGTGTTGTCAATACCGCTTATCAAAATAGAAAAATGGTGACCACTGCAAGTATACAGTTTCGATGTAGTTTTAAAAGATATCGAT